>JAQGCC010000646.1:0-32639 GCA_034698905.1 Xestoiulus laeticollis
CCCCTTATCCGGGCGATTTTTTGCGCCACCTGGCGGAAAATCGCTACTGTGAGGGGGGTATTTCGTTTGGCCTTAAGATAGTAGAGGCAAAAAGTGAGGGGTCGAAAGGGGGATGGACTATGATTGCAGGTACTGCGGGTATTATCTCACTTCCACCTCTGCACACCAGGGGAGTTGCTGCTCACTTCCTCCCCCCCATTCATCATTACAGGACCGTGAAGACAGGTAGTCCATCTATGTTGTGACCGAAGGGTTGGACAGGGTTGAATGCCTTGGGTGGCCAACTACCGTGGCTAAACAACAGCGCGTGATAATACATGACAAAAACAGCCACTATAATTGAAGGTTTGATGAGAGAAATGCGAGTGAAAACGATTTTTGCACGAAAGCAAACTGGTTAGGAAAGACATTTATTTCCGGCGTAATTAATGATACCCGCAGGTTGAACTATCATTAATGATGGAATGAAATAATTAATACAATTTTTCAACGGATTAAAATCGCATAGCGAGTGATTATCCTCCGCAATTTTCCATCTTTTTGCAACCATATCTGAGATCGAACATACCAACAAGTTTATAGCGAACAAAAATTGATTAAGGTTTCATTTATTCATGTTATAATGAGAAGTTCATTTGTACTTATTTTAAATTGTGTGCATCATGCAGTATACATGTATTCTAGCACCTTTTAAAATCCTGGACATTATTTAAAGCTTAGACTATTTAAAGTAAATGATAACTCAATACAAGAAGTATTATTAGCCTCAATATACTGTATATATATACTCTTTTCATTATACACACTAAGTAAAAACGTTGGGTTAAAAATTCAACCCAATATTGAGTGATGTATGGACATACCAACTTTGGGTTAACATTGGGCTGAATTTAAGTGTAACAACCAAATGTTGGGTTAAAGTTACCCAACATTGGGTAAGTTATTAACATGGGTTTTTGGTTAAAATATATGCCCAGAATTTGGTAAAATGCGAGGTTTGTGTTATTTGTAATCAACTCATAATTCGGTAGCTTTATGAATTGATTATAAATAATAAACCTCGAATTTACCCAATTCTTGGAATATTTTAACCAAGACCTGTGTTAATAACTGTGACTCAACGTTGGGTAACTTAAACCAAACATTTGGTTGTTACACTGAAATTCAATCCAATGTAAACCCAATGTTGGTATGTACATATACATTGTAGCACTCAATATCAGGTTGAAATTATAGTGTTATGCAAGCTGTCAAATGTTTTGAGCATCCTAGATGCAAGTTGAACAAGGGTTCATGCAATTTTTACGACGAAAATTAAGGGTCAAACAATGGCTATGTTGCAATACAACAAAATTAATTGGACAGAAAGTCCTTAACGCCCAGTATTTAAAAAAATATAGATGTTAATTATAATTACGGTAATCCAACTGCAGACCGGTCGACAGATCCTGGATAACGTTATTAGAAGATCAAAACATGTCCACTGATAACAATGGAATCCGCTCATTAAAATTTATTTTAATATCTGAATGCCTTTGGAGAAGACCTGTTCATCTGGTCATTAGTGGGTTATTCAATGTTTCCGAGGTACATATAAATATATGCATAATACCTTCTTTATATCATCTAAAATATCCACACAAAAAAATAATCATGCATAGAAGTTGTTTGCTATGACAAAACAAAACAACAACAAAAAATACAGAGTAAGTCCTAAGTTGCTTGTACTGTTAGAGTTTGAATTTTGACTTAGATTTTGCATTGTTTTTAAGGGATTTCAGGTTGGCGCCACGGACTGGGGTATACATACATGTAAATAGAATAAAACCTGCAATAAGTGACCACGAAGGACTGCTGCTAATCATACACTGTACAGGAGAACTATAGTGTTTATAGGTTTCAAACAGGAAGAAAGATGACTCATATGTCACTCTCCTTTAGGGGATTTTCCCTTTAATTTCCCCTTTAAAGGGATTTCCCCTTCTAATTGCCTTGACAATTCACGCTAACGCAAATTGCACATGGTCACTTTGTTAGATGCATATAATTGTCAACAGAAAAGTTGCAAAAGAGGCGGAACACCATGGTCAATATACACAATAGATAGGTGGTCACTACACAGAGAAATTTTATAAAGCGAAACATATGCACTAAAACCAATTAATGAAAAGTGTTCATTATACAGAGGTGGTCACTTTGCCAGGTTTTGATGTACATATATGTACATAAACTAATAAAAAAATTGAACCTCCAGTAAACGTTATTATAAATAACTCGCATTGCACGAATTGTTCAATCGCTACAGGGTATATTTTTGAAAAAAAAAATTCCTGTAAATTTGAACAAGATCTGAAATTGCAATCTAAGATTTAAACGCTATTATCGTTATTAATAATCGCAAGATAACGGATCAATAACATTGCTCCATGCTGCATGGGATAATAATTAAAACCGCAGACTAAATAATACGTAACCTAATTTTATAACGATTGTTAGTACGCCCTATACGACTATAGTGGTGTTAGGCCCCATTTTAATAAGCGCTCGTTTCTAGCACAAAATACTTTGTAAGAGGAAGTATTTCTAGTAAAATGGTCTGGTAAATTAGCGTGTGAATATGGCTATTGTTTAATTTTTTGCTTGTAATTATGTACAAACCCTGATTCGACCAAATTCTAGGTAGACTGGATAGAAAAAAAAGAGTATACTTTAACGCTAGGTTTAGAATTTCCAAGCAATGCTCAAATTTCGATACAATAATAAAGCATAAGACAATGTACATGCATCATTTAGCAAGAGTCAAATGAAATAATTTATAATGTGCTTGTTTTCGTATCCGTAATTGAATTACAAAAACCACTTGTGTATGGATTATCAAAACATGGATGCAAAATTGTCGTTAAATTATCTGTCCCAGCTTACATTTAAAACATCAATTGCTAATTTTACCTACATGTAATTGCAAATTGCTTCTTGTAACCAAATATATGTTATTAAAAGCTACATGTGCCAATATATGTACATGTATGTGTTAATCATGGCTAAATACATGCCAGAATGACGAAACCTGATTATTTAAATCATATTTATAATTGTAAACACCATTGAAAATTAACATTTTCTGACAAATCTATTATGTGAATAGTAGCTATTATATGGATATGTGTAATTAAATATAAACTATTCAATGATAAAAAATATATAAAGTACAAAGTCACAGCTATGAGAACCAAACCGTTTGACTATTTCAGGAAAAAACAATTTTGAAAATCTATTGGAAGGTATAATCTAGTGGAAGATTGTTTACACGTAATAATTTATGTATAATGCTTAATTTTGAATCATTTAAAAAAATGTCTAAGATTAAATCGAACCTCAAATTCTGAATATAGCAATAACAAAAGACATTTTAATAAAAAAACTGCATGCAATTTTGGAAATAAAACAAACACCATCTGAAAGTCTAATTAATTATATACTCAGTGTTTACTGTAACAGTGGCCTAAGCAGTCGACCACATCGATACATTCTTGATATGCTATAAATACTCATTTGTATAATTTTTTTTAAAATACGATGTAATTCGTTTCTTTTGGTGCATATCAAGGTGTTTGTGGAATGTAAGTTTATTCGAACTTTTCCTGGAGATCTATCGAAGCACTGCCGTTTTAGTAATTCAAAAACCTAATTATTCTAGGTTACCAGGATTTAGGCTACTTAAGATAAACAAGGCCTTCAGGGTCATCGAAGTAGAAACTATTAACTAATAACAAGAATCCATTACAAAAGGCCACACACAGATTCATTTAAAACATATTAATTAATACCCATGTAGAAAACACATTTTATATTTGTAATAAAATGGATCTTCTGCTATCATAAATGTATGCAATGTAGACACCATTGATAATAATGTATAGAAGGTAATACATTGATAATTTGATGAAATGCACTGAACTGATTTTGTCTACAAATTAAATATTAATTTAAGAGTGAATAAACTGAATTTGATGACAATACATAATGGTTTTAGATTGGCTGAAATATGAAATATATTAAATAAATATGTAAACTATAAAAATATTATATTGATATGGGAACTTGGAGAAAATTGCAGAACCAACGAGTGAATTAAAAAAGAGGGAAAAGTACCTTGGTAAACTTTATGATAATATTAAAATATTGTTGCAAAAAACAGCAAATTATAAAGCTTAATCATATTTTTCTTCCAAAAATTTTTTCAAGCGGACATTCAGTCTTTTGATTAACTTATGGAATTCAATAAATAAAATCTCAAAGATTTGCTATTTCATTCCGACTATGAAATTTACAAAATTACATTTTACATGTACATGTTAGTTACATATTTTACATAATCCGCTCTTAATATATGTATGAGCTTATAATACGTCTGCATGAAATTGTAATTTAAATTTATGAACGATTTGAAATTATTTTTGAATTTGACAACATTTCCACAATGTAAATCTAAATACAAATTTAATCAAATTAGGAATAATACAGAAGGAATATAGTTAATATTGTAAATTTAATTGATAATATAGTGGAGGTAGGATTTTAACAAAAAATCAGTATCTATAAGACTAAAACCTATACCTACTGTGCACATTGATTGATTACAACTTGAGTGTATATATTGAGATAGCATTTTATTTGTAAAAGCTAAGCAAAGCTTCCTATGTACTATGTATCTTACCTTAATAGTATTTTAACAAGCTGTACATTGACCGCATTTCTAATTTGTCACGATATTGTAATGTTTAGCGTGAGAACACTTTCCTTGTCAAGCTCGTTATGTGATTCAGTTGCTGAGGGTGAATACGATATAGTTGAACAACATTTCTCATCCTATTGTTATAATTTACATAGGTCAGAATTAAAATTTAGCTCATTGTAAAGAACGGAAAAAAAAATCTGGCATTCTGAAGAACTATTGTTTAATGCCAGACGTTTAATTAACTCATTTTCTACAAATATCCAATGTTAATTATAGAAGTGTGGGAAATTATACATACTGCTTACTGATCAATGCCAAAAAAGCAGGATGCATGTAAATTGTAGTAGTTTTCCATGCTGATTAATATAGGCCCTACATTGTTGGGTAAAATCAAAATGGCAAACAATCGGACGACAAGTCTCGAATTTTCAATTTAATATTTTAACCAATTTTAATAAATATTCCGAGCGTTTTTTACTGTATATGTAGTATTTAACAATGAATTTCTTGGAATACATCTTCCATTTACACCAAAAAAAAATGTTGCGTGTAGGTCTATATAAAGCTAAATGTACATGTTTCAATGGTTTTTCTTATACGTACATTGCAAATTTGTCAATTGATGATCAACAGACACTATTAAATAATAACACGTATAGATTATGACTGACAACACTATGATTAAACAGCAAGAGCATTAAGCTTACAACAAATGTTATAACTTCAAATATATACTGGGATAAATCATGCAAGCAAGTTATAGTAATTGCATGACCTGAAAAGGATTTTTCCTGCATTACCTCTGTGTTATTACTGTTTGCTGCTCGTCAGGGTACATATGCACGATAAATTCTGTTGTTTCGTGTATTTTTATTACACGAATTATTCATTGACAAAGTCCAATTTTTTTTAAGCGTGGCTTATAAGTTACGTTTTGTCTTCAGTCTTGCTTGAGCATGATGACAAAGCGATCACTGACAACCTCTGATGATCGCTGACAACATAAACTTACATGTAGACCAGGCTTAAAGCCTGTTTTGAGATCATTTTGTCGTCATTTTGTTTTCCTGCAAGACGAATTTTTAAGTGATAAAACCTTACGTGTACACCAGGGTTTATACACACACCTTCCTGTCCAAAACAAAAGTTAATTTAAGAATTTAATTACTCTACAATATGTATACTTGGAAATATTTTATAAATTCATGCAATATTATGCTTTGCTATGCATGTGTATTCAAATGCATGTACTACCAACAAATCTTAAATTTGCTTAACACGATATTTTATGAAACGAATTGAACTGCTTTATTTTGGGTATTTCAAATTCTTGCTTTGGGTTTTTCTTTCATTATCGCGCAGTTTTAAAAAACGATAGAAACAACCAATCATTGTCAGTAATAATATGCTTTAACTTTCTGTGGCTTAAAAATACTAGATTTTTTAAACTTAAAAATAAATAATAAAGTGTATGCATAATAAAAGTATAAAAGTTGCTTTTTAGCAAAATATGTTAACTCGAATGTTATTGTATATGAACACAGCAGAGAAAGCTGTAGGTCTACATAGGCGATTTTATCACTAGGTTTGACCACATTTATAAACGAGGTGACATGCTACAGTGCTGCAGTAAGCAATTCCGCTCTTTTTCAGAAAAATATACAGCTGTACGTATTATACATTAAAATTCTTCGAAACGACTTTAAAATTATATAATAAAAGCCGTACATGTAATTAAATGCGTTTTTGCACTTTCATTTGAAATCATATGATATTAATTCAAAGTGCAATGTAATTATCCAATGCGCTTTTAACTATAATTACATAGCCAGCAGAAGCAATTACAATGCAATCAAATATACGATTTTTTTTCTGTCAAAGAAATTCATTTCACCTTGAAATATTTACAAAAAATGTGGAGGGCAATGCTCAACCTTATAGCATTTAGTATGGTTAAAATGCCGAACGATGTTTTGCATGGAAAAGCAGGAAAACACAACAATTTATTTCCTTTGTGTTTTTCTCTGTCATTTTTTTTTTGTTTGTTGATGAATTTCCAAAATAACGCTTTTTGTGTGAGCGAAGTGGGCACGCACATGTAAACATGCTTTCCGGAAGACAAAATTATAGGAAGTGGCGAAGCTATTCTCCAACTTAACTACATGTAGAATGTTCATCCTCAATAAATTGAGCAATGGTTGAGGTTGATTGCATCTTGTGGTTATTATATTGCATTCAACCGACAGCAACTTCATGTAAATCTGCTGATGAATGACATTTGCAGCAAAGCTTCATTAATTTTGATTGCATATACATGAAGATCATATTTTTTTTTTTAAAAAAAAGTATTTTTCTATCGTGAAAAGCAGCTCGAGAATCATGTATATTTTCTATTTTGCAGTAAGCTTACATGTATATGTTTAAGGAATTGAACGTGTAGAATTAGAATTACAAAAAACACCGAAGCAGCAGCATTAACTATTCTAAAAATATAAAATAATAGCAAAGTTGTGATAATGTCACTTCAATGACTTGTGAACCACAAATTCATGTCAAGTCAAACACTGACTCCTACACTGTAACATCTTATTCTCACCGGCGTTGATGTAAATCCACTGATGTGGATCAAACAAAACTTTTGCGTGTTAATTCACACCTCCGAACTCAATTAAACTGGTCACGTGACCATAGTTTACAGGGCGCCCTAAAAGTTCAACACCATTTCAGTGTACATTTCAAGATGGAGGACAACATACACACTATAAAAGTGAAGCCACTTTGAAACGAGGTGCAGACGACAGAAATCTTGATCCACATCAAGTGGAGCAGACACCTTGATTGGATACGCGCAACTCGATTAAGACTTGATATACATCAGTGTACTTGATTTGGTCGGTGTTAAGATGGTGTAGTTGGCAAATTTTACGAAAGGTATAGTCAGTGTTAAAAAAAATCATTACTGCATTATTTATTTAAGAGGGTTGCATACCAGAATAAGCCTTTTTTTCGAATAAGCCTTTATTTATTTAATTTTGGAAACTGATAGGAACAAAAGAAATGTAGTAGGACCTAGCATAAATATTCTATTATTTGTTTAAATATATGTATATTACGCTTTATGGAAATATGTCCGTAAAGTTTATAATTGTAGAGCTATAGGGTCTGGTAAACTTTACGGACATATTTTCATGAAATGTAATATACATATATTTAAACAAATAATAGAATATTTATGCTAGGGCCTACTACATTTCATCTGTTCCTATCAGTTTCCAAAATTAAATAAATAAAAAATATATCGAAATAAAGACTTATTCTGGTATGCAACCCTCTTAAGAGGGTATACAGTAAACCTGTGAATAGCTCACTCCACTGGGGCCGAAGCATACCTTATGTTACTACCCCCTCCCCTAAAACTTCGTCGTCGTCATATTTTTAACCCCCCTATATAAACTTAACAAAAACTAAAAAAACCTAACAAAAACTAAAAAAAACTAACAATGTCAAAATGTATGCCTATTAAATGGAAATATTACTTTCCAAAATTGAAGAGCTGGTCTTACCACATGAATCACTGTCACTACTACTGTGACTACATAATGTAAATAAACGCTAATTCAGAATCACTGTCACTACTACTGTGACTACATAAATAAACGCTAATTCAATGCACATGTATAATGCTTCCTCATCAGCCAGTTTGGGTAGGAAATTTGGCCCTTTAAAATACTTACATGTACATGTACTTAACATGCCATGTGTGTAGCATGTAGAGAATTACATAATACTTCGGTTTATTAATAAAAATGTTTTTATTTATTTTTTTAAATTACACTTAGAAATGCCCATTATACCAGTATGATACTGGAACCAGTATTCCATAACCTAATATGATACTGGACCAGTATATACTGTTCTTTCCAATAGGGTTACCAGCCTCTTTATAAGGTTTTATTTTTTTTTCTAATGAAATAATGAAAACATTCCTTTGCGTTGAAGTTATAAGTTTCCTGCATGAGCAGAATGAGGCTCCAAAAACATAATGATTTAAAAGGCTAATCTCGTAAACGTTTTCAACAAACTAGTTTGATTTCAAATACATGGTTTTAAAAAGTAACCCAGCATGACTACAGACGAATACCCGCAAAACAGACCCAACGCCATGGGAATTAACTTCCCTTGCTGAAAAAGAAAAAAAATTCCTCCATCTTTTCACACACTATAATCTAAAAAAAAGGATTTTTCCTGTTGATAAGTATTCACAACAATTAACGTTCATTTGGAAAATAGCAAGTCATGTAGTGCTTAAAGGTACCGGGTCTATCAATTGTTGCTTTTTAATCTTTATGTAATATTGTTGATATTTGCATGTTTAAGAGGGTTGCATACCAGAATAAGCCTTTTTGCTAAATTATTTTTTAATTTAATTTTGGAAAGGGTTAGAAACAAATGGAATGTACGAGAACCTATCATAGATATTCTATTATATGTTTAAATTTTGTGGTTATGTATATGTATGTATATTACATTTCCTGGAAATATGTCTGCAAAGTTTATAATTTTAGAGGTTCTGGTATTAAAACTTCATAGGCATATTTCCATGAAATGGAATATACATATACATAAAGAAAGAAATTAAACAAATAATAGAATATTTATGCTAGGACTTGGTACATTCCATTTGTTCCTATCAGTTTCCAAAACTAAATATAAAAATAATTTAGAAAAATAGGCTTATTATGGTATTGCAGCTCTCTAGTATTTGATGTTTGGAAAGATAAATTTCGCTAGATGAAGCGCCATTTCGAATTTGTTTAAAAAAACAAAACAGCAATTTTGGGCGGTTATTTCAAAATTCAAGGCAATTCCTATTAACCTATTTTATCAGTTTTATTTATACGAATTTCAAATGCACATAGTAATAATGGAAAAGTTTTGTGAAATTGAGCTAAAAAAACAAAGTTTATTGAATAGGGTCATCAGCACGTCAGTTTATGAGATTATTCACTGATATACCAATACAAGTTTAACACAAAAAAATACAATACAAAATATTTCAAAAGGCTCAAAAATTGAGTTTCACGTACAAAACATCTTGTGATTAGGAATGACATTCGAATTAATGTATATGGAATTATATAATATTATATATTAGTAATAGTGAGAAAGATAAACAAATAATTGTGCACTTAGTGATAAAAGCTGGATTTTTAGAACAGAGCATGTTGAGTAAGTATAAAACTTATTTAAAGATATTAGGACACATGCGATGTGGCCTCTGAAGACCTCTGGCCCCCACTTTTATGCAATTTTAAATGTGAAAATTTTTGTCTAAGCTTTCCTTTTTCATATCTTCTTAGATGATGCTGTAATAAAGGGGCAGAGCAAGCAAGTAAGAAAACCTGTATGATTGTTTGCAGTTTTATAGATTCAATTGCTATCTACAAAGTGTAAGTGCCCTAATATCGAAATCAGTTTTATACTTATTCAACGTGATCTGCTTGAAAAATCATGCTTTTATCACAAAATGCACAATTCCCCACTGCAAATAAATAAAGCAATGACAATATCTGTATTCCAATTGTCATGTATTTTTGGACAAAGTGGAAATAATCAGCTTCTTTTAACTTTCTTGTGTTTTTAATGAAAATGATATAATGTATTCATAAAAAACCTTTCAGAATTCATCCATGCACTCCTGAGCAATTCATTCCAAATGATTCATCACTAGCATCTCTATAAGCAATATGCCCTAACAAACTATTTTACCGAAGTGGTTGACCAACTCTGACTACATTCTAACAGTTACAAAATGTTCTGAATATATCTACTTTAGCTTAATAACATTAAACTAATTAATAGCTTAATTAATATTGCTCGATTAATTATAATATACTAAAGCAGGTGAAATTCCCACCAACGTATTTTTAGAGTTACAGCTTCATCCAGAGAATTCTTGATGAAACAACAGAGGGCTCTTTTCTCTTTATGTCGTCATAGGACTAGAGCTCCATCTGACTTACTTTAAACATCAAGAACCCTGTGAACATGGGCTCTCCCTTTTATTTTAAATAGTGCGCTGTTCTACCAAGATTTCACCAGATGGTGGTGATCAAGGGCTGACATTGAAGATATCAGTTTGCAACCTCCAGGCATTCGCTGCAATCTTCTGCAAGTATTTACTGCAAATTACCTGCAATCATACTACAAGATATGCAGCCACAGCTAATATCTTGGCAAAGAACTAAGATTGTATTTTCACTTCACTGACACATTTGTATCATCAATCGTTTTAATAAACGTTCAAGTTTATTATAGAAAAAACTTCACTCTGATACTTCAGTCTGTTCCTTGTCACTGATTCAACTCAACAGAATCATGATGTAACATTATTTAAACTATTTTTCATTGTTTTAAAATTGGTCTTAACTAGGGATACATTGACTGAAGGTGAAGCAACTCTGAAAAAATATGTTTGCACACACAAAGTTTTGAAGGCATTTGCTAGTACAGTGCCCGCCGCTGATAAGAATCTCGCATATAAGGAACAGCTGCTTTTAAGGATCAATTATCCAGGTACCAATTCATTTCCATAGAACGCAATACAAAGCTTATCGCTTATAAGAATCAGAAGCGCAGCATATAAGGATTAGCTTTTGCCTGTTGCAAGGTTTACAGTTCCTCTTTTTTAAATCTGGCAGAACCCTAAATTAGTAAAAAAATTATATAAGGCCTTAAAATGTGCCTACCATGCATATATGGTCAGAATTTCCATAGAAAACAATAGAGAAATGCCATTAGTTTTTATCAGTCTATTGACTTTTCATTGATTTGCATTGGCTGGACCATTTGACAATAAATTAAACCAATATAAAACAAAATCTTGCTATGATATCCTATTTCAAACAACAGAAACCAATGATCCAAATAACAACAAAAATTTTGACCACGGATGAAATTGTGTGTATATGTATATCGATAAGTGGCTTAATTGTCTCCAAAATGCAATGATTAATCAATGATGTATCCATAATGCATTCTGAATACATTTTTTATTTAATTAGTCGTTTTATGTATGTCTTTTCATGGATATTCAACAAATGAGAAACAGTTAATTACAAAGCTTATGTTATACATTGAACATAGCCTCTGACACATACAGCACTTCCGGATAAATGGATCCGCCGGATTTAAGGATCAAAATGGTCTGCTCCAACGTGATCCTTATAAATATTGAATGGTGTTTTCAAGCATTGGAGATGAAATGGAAGAACCAGATTTGAGTTAAGTGTATTGATAGAACGTTTTTATTGTTTCAATGTAAAAGGTCTGCTTTCAAGGTTTGTGTTCACAATGATATTTTACCTCTGGAAATATGCTTAGAACCTGAACCAATCTTTGATCCAATTGAAAAAACAGAAAAAATAACACATTATTTGAAATTATTTGCTGTATTATAAGAGAATATATCCTTGTAGAAGATTTAAGCTATTGTTGCCAATGTATTAAATCCTTGATAAGAGAATTTTCACAACATTTCTTTGAAGATCATAGCTATTATTGTCCTGCTTTAAAGAAATGAAAATCCATTAAAAATCTACTGGGCATTTCTGAATATCTTCATGAGCTTTGTTTGCCTTTTGACTAAGCAATTTTGCGCTTACACCATTATTGGAAACTTATGCTTAAGTAATTCGTAAACTTTATGTAAATAAGAATAACAAGTTTACTCTTAATTATCAATAAATTCCTGATTGAATTCTAAGATTACTCAGACAAACATGAGAAAATTGGCATTTTCATGTTTGAAAACATATTGAAACATGAAAATTGGCTTTTTCAAGTTTAAAAATATATTGAAACATTGTACAGGCAGAAAAAGTGTATTCATCCCCCAGCAACTTAAGACCATTTTTATAAGGATTATCCATCCCTTTATATTCCAATATATCGAATTAACATTAAGACCCTTTTTTGCATAAGACATCAGGAGCTTATCCTGTACTCCATCAATGAAGACATCCATGTTGTCAAGCATGAGGTGCTACGCCGCAAAACTTCGTCTCAAAGCCCCCTGGAGGGCGCCATATGGGCATACTGTACTACTGATAAAGTCTCAGTAATCCGACACCATATTGGGCCTAGCAATGTTGGATTATCAAAAAGCATTGGATTAGCGGAACAGATTGCAGATACATTTTCACTGTACAGTATATTGTGTGTACTCACTAATTGCATATTATTTGGCATAACAATTTGATATGTTCGATGGTTTTATAATAGTAATAGTGTATTGATACACTGCATTAGGAGTGATTGTAATCCCTATAATGATGCACCTGGTCCTTTATGAATATCTCAAT
Source organism: Xestoiulus laeticollis (assembly GCA_034698905.1). Lineage (NCBI taxonomy): Eukaryota > Metazoa > Arthropoda > Diplopoda > Julida > Julidae > Xestoiulus > Xestoiulus laeticollis. The sequence continues at coordinate 13,102 of JAQGCC010000646.1, forward strand.
TTGAATTCAAATCAACCATCAGTTTATATCTAACATCGTGTGACCCATTGCCCCAGAAATTCTGGGGACGCAAGGTATCCCCAACAAAAATTACAACCATAGCCTCATTTTTCCCATCAAAATACAACTAACCTCTAATGATCTCATTTGGCAATCCGATCTAATGCATTCTTCGTCCCATTTTGCATGCTTTACGACGATGTTTACCTGCTGACAACTTCATTTTTTATGAGGAAGGAAGGGCATAAGAATGTAACTTCCAAAAAAATATATAGGCTATTGCGTCTGACAGATAAAAACACGTAACAAAAGATAACACAAGAGACCTTAACATTTTTTTTAAAAAATTCCTTCACTTTCTCTCCTCAGAATCACCTTGCCCTATAGAACATTTTTTTAGTATTCAGTGAAACTGACCAGAAAATGGCATGTCAACGGCTGATAATTTCAAATACGTGTCCTAAATGTCACGTATAAACACTTGAACAAGAAAACATTAGATCTAACAGTTTTATAACTGTATAACTTATAATATATATATTAAACTAATTAAACTAAATAAATAAATATATATATATATATATATATATTTATTTAGTTTAATTTGATTTAACTTTGGTTGAATTATAAGCAATTATAACGGTGGAAAAATAAATGTGGGTCAAATAGGAGACTCTATGGGCTATTCCATATATGGTCCGATCGTTAATTGGACACGAACCATATAACCTTAAATACGTAATGTACATGTACATGTAATTTAATAACTGGAACAGCTTATCACATCAATATTAATTATGAGGATAAATATACATGTACTGTATATACAAAAACTATTACTGATGAAGAAATATTAATATATGCATATGGTAAAAAAAAATTGTATTATATGACATACGAGTATAATGCATTTTGGACTCGCCATTTTTGAAAAATAAATGTACATATAACAAATTGAACAATCGTTTCCATAGGGCTAATAAGAGGCAATTCATTTCGCTTTCAATTTAACAATGATGTTTAAGTTGTATACTTACGTGAAAGTATTCTCCTGAAAATGCGATTCCCCTACCATATGGTATGTTTTCTGACTATAGAAAGGGTACTGAAATATATAGGGTACTGATAGAAAAATTGAATTAGTCGTTCGAAATTATTTAAAATAAATAATAAGAAGGCTTTAGGCTTTGACTTTGATTCCATCATTTAGTAGATTAAAGGAGCAATAATTAATCCTTTTAATTTACTTTTTAATTGTTTTTATCTATAATTAATATACAATTTCCAAAATTACAAATCGCATTATGTGCTAAATGAAACACGTAACCCCTAATGTCCAGCAACCATGTCTAGCATCAGCACATCAAAAGTTGAATTTCATTGCTAAATTGTTAAAAAATGGCTATTCCATACGGGTAACTAATTCCCTAGTGATATGCATCTTGTCGTTCGAAACCCAGTCAGAAAAAAATAGCATCATGATCATACAGCTATATTGAGGACACTTCGTACAACTGAAAAAGTGGAGCACATTTTTATCTTTTCATGGGTTTATGCTTATCATAAATCAGTCACATTATTTTTCATGGAATTACTTATGATACCAAGTTTTATAACGAATTCTTTGCTGTTACTTGAGTAATTTAAATTATTATTCGATCATTTTAGTTTTATCTAAAATAGCTTACATGTACATGTATGTCCACGTCATTCGTAAATTTGTTACGTTGCGATTAAACAGGTGGCAACATGTTTGACATAACAAAAATTGTTCCATCATATTGCTGGACTTGTGGTCAAACAATTTGGTAACGTCAGTATTTTATATTATTTTATATGCGTAGCGTATAATTGCAAATAAATGTAGCAGAATTAGATAAACTTTAATTACACCATCAAATAAAATTACATAATAGTTTTTGCCCAACCTTTTGTTTATGTCGAAATAATATACATATACATGTAGATACCACCTAAACCAGTGATTACAAGTTCTTTACGAAATTGTCTATGATCTCAAATAAAAAATAAACTTAGTAAAAAAATTACTTTAGCCTTGAATAATAAAATGCTTGATTGATTCGTAAATGACACATTTTTAGCTTGTGGAAGTCTTGTCTTATTGGTTTCATCATTACTCTTTTTAATTTAGGCTCTATCGTAATCTAAGAAATACACATGTACTAAGCCTATGTGATGGGCACTTTATGAAGGTTAACTTTTTCTGTTACTAGATTTCGTAAACGATATATACGAAAGTAATGCAGTTAGAACAGCAGAGCTAGAGTGGGTCAAGGTAAGTCATTTCTCTGGTTGTTTTTTATCGGCTAGCCAAAAAGTTGTAAAATTAGCCAACTTTTAAGGCACACTTTTTTTATTTCCAACTAAATAAATCAAATTAAACGTTTATTTACCTCCAACGATGTAATAAGTTTTTTTAGAAAAGTTTACCATTACATAGGCAAGTTTCTAAACGACATGCATGTTACATACATTAAATATATGTACAGCCACAAATATTCGCAATTTAGCAATGGTGTTAAGTTTAAACTTGAATTGAAACTTTTCAAACATATTTTACTTTATAAATTATACAATGAAAGAAATTCAGAAAAAAACCGGATTTTTTTAAAGTTAATCAAATGCAATAAAACCTGCTAAAGTGACCACCCTATAAATTTGCAAAATTGGTCATTTTATAAAGGTGATCACTATAACCTACAGATAACGACATGTTGTCTTGCTAATTTAAAACTTTTGAGCTGCAGCTGTTTTTGTAATTTAAAGTGTTTTTTTGTTTCTAAAAACAACAGCTCAATTTTATCCTTTTTAGGAAACTTTTTTGTAAACTTTTAATAAAACTGTTGGCCTTTTTGGAAATGTTATCAAAAAAATTAGTTATCAAAAGAATGTCCTGATGGACTGAAAGAAAATTATTCATTTATTATATGCTTTGATATGATTAGTTGGGTGGTATGAAATGCGTTAGGCCAGATTCACTCGAAATTTAATTATTGAGACTATATTTCAATGGAGATTTCATTAGAGGATATTCTGAGGGGCCCTAGTACACACTTACTCTGAAGGAGGCCCCATTGAAACTAGTCGCAATAGCTAAAGTAAGCAGGTGCGAATTGGGTGCTCTAGGGTTAAAACAAAAGGCAAGTTGACTCGTATGTCACTTCCCTTTGAATTTCACTCTGCTAATTTCCTTAAAATTCTTGCAAAATTTTCACTGACTGAACTTAATTGGTCCCTTTATTAGCCATATATTGTTAAGAGGATTGCATACCAGAACAAGCCTTTTTTTCGAAATTATTTTTTTATTTAATTTTAGAAACTGATATGAACAAATGAAATGTAGTAGGACCTAGCATATATATTATATTATTTGTATACATTTTTTATTTAAATATATGTATATTACGCTTCATGGAAATATGTCCGTAAAGTTTATAATTGTGCAATTGTATATTGATGTATTGCACAAAAGCCATTTTATGAAAAGTGTCACCATAAATAGGGGGGTCACTTGGGGTTTACATTTTAAAACAAGCTTAACAGAAACAATGGACGTTGTACGTACAACTTATACAATTATTTTTAATTTCAAATCATCTCGATAATAATCCAATCCAATTATATCAGATAATCAGTAAGTATCACATGTAAGATAATAACACGAAGGTATCGTTTGACCTTCCACTGAAAAGTTATAACAGTCGATTTCACACATTATTCTTACACCTTCAAAATACAGCGTTGTTCAATTTATAACTACCTTATCAATGTATGATTATCAAAATATCTTATCACTAGTTTGTTTTATAGCAATGTCATGTATCGCATTACCCGTGAACTAAAATACATCGTGATTTAAATGAATGCTTCGATTGTTGCATTTGCTACATGCCTAATAAAAAAATAACCAGCTAATTAGTAATATGTACCCATGGACATTTACATTGAATAATAGCAATGTTACAGCCTGATTGTCCCAATAACCAGTTATTTTTTTACCTTATCTATTTGTTGCGCATAGATGAATAAATAAACGTTGTAAAACTTATGAAACGAAATTTAACGCAAGCTAAATATATTTTTTTAAACGTTTTAGTTCAACGTTGACCTACTGCAAAGAATTTCACATTGTGTATAAAGTAATATAACATTCAGTTTTTTAAATGGAATCAATTGTTTTCCAAAAAGGATAAGAAAAGTAATTATTTTCAAGAGACAAATAGTGAAAGGTTATATGTGTAGAGTAAGCTACATTACTTGAATTTGGACACGGTAATGCCCAATACCTACACTTTAATATGCAGTACGATTTTCTGTATTGCATCCTGTGCGCAGAGCTTTGCATGGGCCAAGGACGAGTCCTATTTTGTACGAATCGCCAGATGGTGCTCCTATCGACATCTAGATTCGTTTATAAGGTAGGCTCCAATTTTAAAGAGTAGTTAGTTTGGAAAAGTGCAACGCAATACAACAGAAATGGGATTATATATTGGAATAGCGGTGATTTTTGGATTACTATGTAGTGTCCATGGGGCCCCATTCAATGCCCAGGCTGATGACGATGTCTATCAAATTGGTGTTGGAATTGCTGACATGACTGGACCAGCGGCAGAAGTTAACATGGTAAATGTTTGATATCACACATTTTTGGGTCTTAAGAAAGTCAAACATTTGCCATTTCCAGATGTGCAGCCATATTATTCAAGATTTAATAAATAAAACATCCAAATGTTGAATAATCGGTATTGACAATGAAAAATTAAGGACACAATCAAATTTAATCGCCAATTAAGTTTGTTTATCAATGTTAATTGGATAATGAAAACGATGAATTTGTTGCAAAAAGTTTTTAAGTTGCCTAAAGTCAATGTCTTGATTTTTAAAGTAAAACAAGTAAAATTAGTTAAATGATATTTTTATATTTTGTGCATAAGAATCAGGTTAACAACACAAAGTTGGAATAATAGTACATGTAAGCATTTAAAGTTAGTCATGAAAATGAATTCAAATTACGTAAGGAAAGTATAGAAAACGACAAATTATGAATTTCATATGTAATTAACAATGCACTTGTGCAATACAAGCACGCATTTGGAATCAGCGATAACCATAGTTAAGAAAATTGACTGTAATATCAACGGAAGGAAATGGCAAATTATGAATTTCATTTCTAAAAATTAACACAATTTACTAACAACTTAAAGAGGCTAGTTTAGTTAAAAATCATGTCAAATCAAAACTGCTTGTGACTGCTTTTCACTCATTTTTTGATTTACGAAATAGCGAAGGTTTTCAGTGTTTGTGATAACCGATGAGTCCAATCTCTGCAGACGACAAGATAATGAATATTTGCTATTATTATGTATTGTATACCATCAAACAAATTGTCTGCTTGAAACATAATTTAATTGGACTTTGAAATATACATTCATGTACATTGTTTAATTTAATTGCCAAACTGCAAATCCAAATTGTGGCTATTTAGTCGATAAAACTAAAGAATTTTCACAATAAATAACTGAAATTACATGGTTTAAAATCGTTCCCTCCCATTCAAACTAAATTCAAAAATCAATATTTTAAAGCCCACTTCTTATAAAACACTGATATCCCTTTAAAACCAATGAATTTGATGTCACTTATATAATTTCTTATTTTGTACTAATAAAATATAGCGTTTCATTTCCAGAGTACATTTAAACTTGTTATACCTCACCCTTTTCTTAACTGCAGAAAGAAAATGTTCAAATAATGACATAATATTATTTGAACATTTATGTCATATTGAACATTTGCTTTTACAACTACTATATATATAGTAATTGTTAGTTTAATATGCGTGTTATTTTGTTGAATAGATGGGCTACTCTTATATAACTCAAATAGTGACTGGAATTCATCTTAGGCAATTCAGCAGGGCTTTCATTTTTGGTGATGACAATGCTAGGGTTGTCTTTGTCAGCATTGATGCAGGAATGGTGGACACTGCCGTCACAACGGAAGTAAGTTTGCAAAATGTGGAACTTTTCACTGTTAACAATGAAGTTTCAAAACACGCAATGAACTTAAACATGTTCATGTTTCTATGTAGGTAGTTAACCAATTGAAAGCCCAATATGGTGATTTATATACCGAGAAAAACCTCTGCATTAGTGGTACCCACACGCATTCCGGTCCAGCGGGATTCTTTCAATATGTGCTATTTGATGTGACATCTCTAGGATTTATTCAAAGCACTTTCGATGCAATGGTCAATGGAATTGTACAGGTAAGGAGAGTTGGGGATGGAGTAATTTTGGTGCAGCTCTATATATGTATAGGTCTATCGATCTTTTAGAATTTCGAGTATTATTCGAGTATTAATATAGTATACTGCGGCACATGTATTATTCCATTCACATGCTGCTTATTTTATTCATGAAAGACAATAGGCATTTGTTTTGCAAAAATATCTCTACAATTTCCAGAGACTATAAGAAAATAGAATTTCTGTCTAGATTTTACGAAATTTTTATAATCAACATATTTCAGTACTTAAAATATTTCGTCGGTTTAATGACGACATTTATATCATAATTGAGTAGTTTACAATTGCAAATGTTTCCACTGCCAATTATATATTCACTGCTTAAATTGTACAATATAAACCTAGTTTACTTAAAACATAATTCTTCATTTTATCACAAAGTTTACGCGTAGCATATATAGATTTAATAAAATAAGTACGAATGCCCAAGCCATATATATTCAAGAATGGCAGCCATTCAGAATAAGCAATTTTACTATTTTCTCTGTGTACTAAGTTTTTGATTTCCTAGTATAGTATTTCAGCACACTTTCTGGCATAGTAGGTCTACCATATTATTTCAACACACTTTCTGGTATAGTACCATTATTTCCGCACACTTTTTGACATAATATGTCATTATTTTAGCACGCTTTCAGGCATATAGCATCAATATTTCAGCTGCTTTAGATGTTCAGGTGTTTACTTTAATTTAAAATATGATCCATTCAGTAGCACATGTGCAATGTCATTTTGGTTATCACTAATTTCAATAGTTTATCAAACAGTCGATGCTATTTCAATGACATCAAATGTAAATTACAAATTGGTAAGCTTGTGACTATTGTTGCTAAAGGTCATCGTCTGTTTCAATTTATTTACAGTAGGTGTTCTTTGTACTTATCAAAATTAACATCTATTCAATAGTATACATGAACGATTCATTCTTGGTGCGTTTCTAATTACATAAAACACATACATGTAGCTGCGTACATGTATTTTAAATGAAATGCTGTTGAGAAAAAACATGTACATGTATTACTTATGGAAAAAAAAAAATTCGTATGAACAATGAGAGGATAGCAATATGCAGCTTGTTGATTAACTGGCCAATACATTTCTCATGAGCTTTGTCACACAAGGTTATCAACGAGAAAACACTTCCTTTTGGGTTTTAAACATACAAACTCCAATACAGTCAGTAGAAGATCTTGTAAGATTAAAAAACTCTCAGCAGCTGTACACAACTGGAAAATTTCCTATATCTTCCAAAAAGTTTGCAAAAAAACATCATGATAAGGTGAACAGGCGTCGCCAGGTATCACTTCAAACAAGTTCTGTAACATTGCACAGGTTCTTAAACATTGTTCCCACCAAGATAGTGAGCATGTGATGATGTGCCATTTGCATGGTACTCTGCGTGAGATCACCACATGCTCATCATCTTGATGGGCACCCTGCCTTACAGGAGCATTAATGAAATCATAAATTAACAAAACCATTATTCCAATATAATAAGAGTTGCATTTGTGAACGTCATACCTGTAGCAACATATGAGTACCAACACTAAAAAACATTGCTGGCCTTTTTTTGGCCATTAGAATTAATAAAAAAAATCTTTATTTTAGATCAGTGAGTCCGTTGTGTGTAACAATTTCATTTACACCCTGTAGAAGTAAACATGGTGAATGGCACTTCGCCATTGATATTAAAATAAGTTTAGATTGTATTTAAAAAAGTTTTTAAAAAAATAATCTATCTCGATAAGGATATCATTTCAGATAAATAAAAAAATAACGATACATACCAAGCACCACATTAACTCAAAGTGCAATGGACAAAAACTATACCTGTAATGAATACATGTAATTTCGTGAAATAATGTTTGCTTAAACAATTTTAAGAAAATGTAACTAACATTGACCTAGCTACAGACATTAGGTATGCCTACTCTCACAGTGGGGAAACCTGCTGTATAGCCATGCTTACACCTTCTTCACACCAACGTTGATGTAGATCAACTGATGTGGATCAAGAAAACTTTTGCGTGTTAATACAGGGCACAGTATACTAGGTCATGTGACCAGTTTAACTGAGTTCTGCGGTGTGAATTAACACGCAAAAGTTTTCTTGATCCACATCAGTCGATCTACATCAACGTTGGTGTGAATCAGGTGTTAGCAGAGTTTGTGATATTTTGTATTTTAACGCCAATTATTATGATGTAATACCGTTTTATCATGATAAGCTTTACTTTCACATGTAATGTTGGTATATAGGCATACATGTTGTGTTATGTCGGTCAAACAGGGCACTGGATCTATCTCACCCTCCATCGCTACGAACTTGGTCGAATTTGGCTAAAAACGCTATAAGTTTAACATCGTGAGCTCATTGATATATTGACTAGCATTAGCAATTAAACTAATACCGGAACCAACCATTACAATTCATAAATTTACCTCAAATTCTGGTTATCATTCGGAGATGACAATCTCATATGAATCTAAGTCGCCCTATTATTTTGCTGTACCGAGGATATTTTCTAAAAAATATAAAAATTTCCATAATATACAGTAGATTCTGTTGTTTTTTAATTTACCATCCCACATGTTTTGATAGTTAACTTATACATGTACAAGCGTATACCTAACATTTAATTTATTTTATGTAATTTAATTTTCAGTAGGTGTATTAACAATTTGGTACTATCCATTAATGTATGGTGCAGTTCATTATTTTTTCTTCAAAATCTATCAAACGAAACAAAATCTTTTGTCATAAATAAAAGCATGTTTCAATGAAAACAATAGACGCATTAATATTAATGTTTCATTTATACAATGTAATTAAAGTTGTTTTTACACAAGAAATGAATCGAGGAAAGGTGAAAATAAACCAACATGTATTATTTTGTATTGAGAATCGGCTAAGATATGAAATGAGCTATAACATCAATACGTTTGTTTGTTGTTATCATTGAAGCATTAATTTTTATCGATGGCAAAACCTATTTAGCATAATTTATGGAGTACAAACTAAGTAGGTTGGTTATGCAATATCGTACTATTTTCCTGCATTGAATACATGCATTTGACACTTGAAATAATACGAAACATAGTTATCTGTAATTAGAATTTAGGTCATAGAAAGTATTTGTATCATTTTTGATTAAAATCGGTAATGAAATTAACGGCAAAGCACCATTAATGCTGTCAGGATATTTAAGTTATATTCAAGAAGGGTATTTAATTAAACTTCAACATCATAAAATATAAGTTCAAAATCAAAAAAGGAAGTCTTATAAAGCTAGTTTCCTTGAAAAGTCATAGTATGACCTCAAAAAATAAACGTTCATCACATTGTTTTAAAGCTTATATAAACCAAATGACTTATAAAAATACTACAAGGTTAGAATACCTGTTTAAATAAAATATTAGAAAGTCATGCCTACAACATTTAAAGGCCTATTTTAAATTGAAAACTTTTATTATGGTAATGTATGTCACATCTAGTTACTAAAGGATTGTAAATATTTCATGGTCAAACTTGGCAATCTCGGTTACCGTTACCTCAAAATAAAACGTATATGTTTGAGAGTCTAGCAAACAACATTTTCTTAATTTCTGAAACATAATTCAGAAATCCGGAATTTAAGCTATTGTATTTCGCATAGGAATCTTTTACTAAGGTAGGATTGCTACTACTTATACAAATGTAAACAATGTACATGTGCATGCATACTTTCATGAAATTTTAATCTTTTTTAACGAATTGAATTGCGACAAATTCCATTGTCTTTCTTTAACCGGAACTGAATTTGCATTAAAATTTATATTTTGTATGTTGTTTACAATAAACGAAGTAAGAGTGGGCAGAATTGCATGTATGGCGTATGCTAACAACTTCTATTTTTAATTTGGTATAAGCTTACTACCAATGCAAAAACGAAATAACCAATGCTAAAATCCTTGTTGTTGTGTATATTTATTTCATTTTTTATTGTTTTCAGAGTATTGTAAGAGCTCATAATAGCATAAAGCCAGGATACATATACTACAATCAAGGAGAATTGACAGATGCCAGTATTAATCGCAGTCCAACATCTTATCAATATAACCCTGAAGAAGAAAAAGCCAAGTAAGTTTCAATAAGCTGCCTTACTGGACATTTTCAATAATATATTCGTAACCTTTATTTTTTGAAGTATTCTTGTTTTTACAGATATGAATACGACACTGATAAGAACATGTTCCTACTTAAATTGGTGGATTTAAATGGGAATCACATTGGCATGGTCAAGTAAGCTAATCAACTTTTGCATTATACACTAGATTTAATACAAATCCAAAAGCCCTTACTTGTTAGTCAAATATGAAAACAACATTTAGTAGATCCATCAAAGTCATAAACTTTACTATAATGTTTAGAGGCCCATATACATATTTTGTCAATTACTCATTTAAGCCCAGCATCACGTGACTTTAGTCCATTATAATCATCTGATCATATTTTGTTCCTGTCGTTATTACACTACGTTGAATAAAAGCTACGTGATGCCTTCCATTATAACCTCATGCATAAGATCCTATACAAGACTTTCATAAGTTCATAGTTCTAAATTTGCATTACTAAAGTAAAAGTTGTCTAGCATTTAATGTTGCGCTACGGTGGGTACATGTATAACATAAATAGCCAAATTACTCCATTTTACCCTTTTAATATAAATATTAAATTTGTTCAGTATAAAAATCATTATCAAGCAAACGGGGAATAAACTTGCTGGTTGCTTACTCGTTTGAATAAGGTCAAAAACGAATATTTTGTTATCGAATGACCTGGCATTGCAAGAATACATTTTCAGCTGCAATAAAAATAAAAGCAGGAAAAAATATGTTCTAAATTTTGCAAAAAATAAAAATATATATGCAGAGTACTTTTACTTTTACTACAGCCCATGCATGACAAATTAAATGCCAGCCCATAAATTAAAGTAACTATTTTTTTAAAGAAATATTCATGCATTTAAACAATAAATACACTTATTTAGTTGGTTTGCTGTCCACGGAACCAGTATGAACAACACCAATGGCTACATCAGCAGTGACAACAAGGGCTACGCTAGTATCCTGTTCGAAAAACAATATAATCCAGAGGGAACATTTCCTGGGAAGGTAATCTGAGTGGTGTATTGGTTGATTTAAAATATTATCAATAATGATAATTGTGAAATCATAAAATAATATTTTTAGGGCGCCTATGTCTCTGCCTTTGCTCAAACAAACGAAGGAGATTCTACCCCCAACACAGCAGGTCCCAGATGCGTTGACACCGGTTTACCATGTGATGCAAACACCAGCACGTGCAATGGATTTGTAAGATATTATAAACATCGTTTTAATTATTGTTGCTTAAATGCACTTAACCCAAGTCAAATTCTAAAGAGCAGTAAGAAAATGGCATAAAGCATTATGTAAATTACAAAATTTTTGTAAACAATAGTTTCAGATATTTTAAGCTCAACCTCTTGCGTGATTCACTGAAAAGTCATGGATCCTGCAAAATTGTTCAAAACCTTATTTCACATTTGCATGCAAGGAGGAAGTAAACTCTCAGATTGCCTAAACAACACAGCAGCAACCCAGGATTAGCATTGTTCTTAAATTCATATAGAAATTGCATCATGTGCAAGATGCAATTTCCGTCACATGTTTAAGCCAAAAATAGCCTAAATCTGTTCTTTGTCATATGCATTTAAATTTGGTCACTCCTTCGGTTAAATTTCCATGTAAATTGTTTTCAGAATGAAATGTGCATAGCATTCGGTCCAGGCAAGGACATGTTCGAGAGCACTTCTATCATCGCCAATAAACAGCTAAACAAAGCTAATGTTAGTAATACATGTGATTATATAAATTTATTAAGCTATCCATAAGATTTTTTTAAATATTTGTACCGAATATCCTACAGGAACTATATTCATCCGCTTTAAGTCGTCTTCATGGACCGGTATCATTTATCCATCAACACATTGACATGGAAAATTATAGTTTCGAACTGGACGGCGTAAATGTAATACAACATTTAACATTAAATGTCATATTTAAGTCTGCAATATGATGCATTGTTTATATAATAAATTGTATTTACCATTATAGGTTACCACATGTGAGGCAGCTATGGGATTCAGTTTTGCAGCTGGCACCATTGATGGTCCTGGAGCGGCTGACTTTCATCAGGGTAAAATCAGGAAATATATAACAGATCGAATTGTTACTTACAAATGTTTAACAATTTCATGTTTATTTAACAGGAACACCTGAAGGGACTCAAAATGATATTTGGAATTATGTTCGAAACTTTTTACATCGCCCAACTCAAGAAATGTTAGATTGCCACTATCCTAAAGCAGTACTACTTCCAGTTGGGCAGGTGAGCTTGCTAAATATAGCTCTGTCAGATGTTGAATGAATTTTTGATTTCTAATATTTTAATATGAAATATGTTTATATACTCGTTAACAGATGAACAGACCATATGCATGGACCCCGAGAATCATTCCTACCCAAATTCTCAAGGTTGGAAATCTTGCTATTCTGGCTGTACCAGGGGAGTTCACGTATGTCTACCAATATTAGTTTTTCGCAATTTCCACGAATAACTGTAAATAAAAATTAATGGAAGCAAGAGCGAAGTAACAAAGACAAATTATGGAGATGAAGTATTATTTTAGCATACATAACATCTTATAATACGATATACAGGGTGGACCAAAAGTCACCTCCACTTTTTTTAAATATTACAGTTATGAAAATTTTGTTAATGCGGTGAAATAGGAAGTCGTGTGGGCTCTATCCACTGATGATGTTAGGTTTTATCTATTGCTGTTTTTTCACAGAAACCCAAATTACTTTTTAGCTGAATTAGGCAAAAGAAGAGAATGGTCTGCTTGTATGAAATAAACTGTTTTCGTCTTCATTGGCAATTATTTAAAGTTGTTAAAACGTTTTTTAAGAACATAGCAGTTCAATGGTGCACTGCAGTGAAACGACCTGAAATGTAAGAGCTTATTGAACCAAAGTTTTAATTTACAGTAGTGCAGTACTGTGTTGCAACATATAGCATTTCTTTCAATTCTTAAAACTTTTATGTAAAAAAGCTGATTTCGTACAGAATACAGACCATATATGCTCTTTATTTTATTATTTTGACATTTTTTCCTAAGTGTTAGGGTTAAAAAGTAATAGTACGGATTCCGGTCGTAGGTAAAATCTAACCATATCAGTGAATCGAGCATATATGACTTGCTATTTAACCGAATTAACAGAATAGTCATAACTAGCATCTAAGATAATAAGAAAACAACTGTGGTGGTGGTGGTGACTTTTGGTGTAACCTGTATTGCCATTCCTGATAAGATTCGCTGTTTTGGCCAAACGTTTAAATACATGTACATGTGCATGCATATCCAATATTTTATTCGTTCACTTTTTTGAATTTGTAAAATCTGCACTCACACATTTTTTAATGAAGACTGGTCATGGAGCCATTAACTGTAATCTATAACGTACCTTATGTTAAGACTTTGCACATTATTCGAATCTTAATTGTTCATTTAATTGTAATAAGGGACTTGTTCGAATTCGAATATCATGCAGTGATCTGACTATCCATAATGCATTTTCTTATTATGTTTCAAATGAACATGAAATTTTCCCACATTTTTCATAAAAACCTCTTAATTTGAGAATTATTTATTTATATAGCACAATGTCAGGCCGCCGACTTCGAGATGGAGTTCATCAGGTTAGCTTCGCTTATACAATATGCATTAAATATAATTATTTCTCATAGGTTTATTTGAAACATTCACTCAGTAGTGATATACGATTATAAATGCCTTGAACAGCATCAGTGTTATGTTTAAATTTAATTGATTTCAAGGCATTTACCGATGCCGGTGCCAATCCAGATGGAGATTTGCAGGTGGTGATTTCTGGTCTATCTAACATTTACACCAATTACATTGCTACATACGAAGAATATCAAGTAAGTTTTACTTGAATGTATACATTCTCAAAACGTAAAAAATGTTGATGGATTCACTATGATAATCAATCTGCTTCATCCAGCCCCAAAGATACGAAGCTGCATCAACCTTGTTTGGACCCCACACATTACAAGCTTATATTAACCAATTCCAATACCTAGCAACACATTTGGCTCAAGTAAGATATACATTCCTCATAAATGTACCCATTTTTAATTACAAACGTATTTATAAAATCGTTGAATCTCTATCAGGGTATTCCAGTTCCAGCTGGAGAAGATCCACCTAATCTTATGGATCAACAAATTACCCTACTCTCAGACGTTAATTATGAGAGTACACCACCAAATACCAGATTTGGAGATGTATTTGAAGATGTTCAAAGCCAATATTCTCCGGTAATTAAATCGATAACTTTTTATTAGTTGTCATGCAATCCAAATTAACCGTTGGCTCGTCTAATTTTAATGAAACGATTGTAATCTGACCTAAAGTAACTTTGTTTATTTTATTTCTGAACAGGGCCAAGTAGCAACAGTGTCTTTCGTTTGTGGAAATCCAAGAAATAATCGAATGGTAAATTTCACTTAAGAATAAGCATTGCTGTGAAAAATTTAATCAACTTTTAATGAAACAGAAATTTAATAATTATTTTTAGACGGAGAGTACGTTTTTGGAAGTTGAATTTCTAGATTCTAGCACTGGAGAGTGGAAGGTAGTGGCCAATGATGCAGTATGGGAAACTAAGTAAGTTGGAATTGCCTTAATTGAAATTACCTCACTATACGATATGGCATTCCTATACAAAGTTGAATTGCAATGAATTGACAGTATTGCAGAAGTCAAGTTAAACACAGAATATTTGAATCATATTCTAAAGAGATAAATTTTAAATTTGCAGATTCAAGTGGACAGAATACAATTCTTTTTTCAAACAAAGCGTCTGTATAATTGATTGGGAAATCCCAGCTGATGCTGCAGTTGGAGATTACCGTATTCACCACTATGGCCACTACAAGGTTTTATTTGGTGGCATTTATCCTTATGAAGGGATAAGCTCGACATTTAAAGTAAACGTTGGTAAACCAAGTAGTTACTTCGCCTCATATTATAAAAAATAATGAAGATGATCTAAGGAAACGTATATGCCTTAGTTAGAAACAACCAAATTCACCGTGCCAAAAATAAATAGTTTTTATTTAATTTATATTGTTGCTGCTGCTCTCATCAACTCAATGATAATCTAGTCTTAATATCTGAATGTGTACAAAATCTAACCCTGTTGTTTTCAAATACAGGAATGTCATTATGTACTGAATGGCAATAAAATGAATTGATAATTAAATTGGAAATTGGTTCATGCATCTTATAGTGTAATTAATACAATATATGTTCGTATGCATGAATACGCAAAGGACATATATAATATACATGTAAGTGTATATGCATCAATAATACATGCACATTTCTACATACATGTACATGTACTGTGCATGCTGGCCCTCCGATAGGGGGACCAGCGGGACCATTTGGCCCGGGTCTCCATTTATCAGAGGGCATCAAATTTTATCGGAAATTCAAAAATATGAGGGGACCTTACTTAAATTGCAACTCAACAGGGAAATTACCCTAGGCTATGAGGACCAAGGCAAGATTCCATGTTACTAGCTGATAAAGTAAGTAGGAGAAGGAGTGAGGGGGCCTCACAAAAAAAAAATAGCCCGGATCTGTCTCATCCTCTCGGAGGGCTTGAGGGCATGTACAATGCACTGTATAGTAATCACGCACAATTGTTTGTTCAAAAGAAGCACATTTTCAATATTATTCAAGACAGTACATTTAATGTAAAATTATTATTACTTACGCAATCCAACGTTAATAAAACTCCATTTAGAACTCACAGCAAACTCGAACATAAGTTAAGCTACTGCGTGTTCATGCACCTTTTCTGTAGTCCACTAACCACGATGGTTGGCCCGGAATGTGAACATTTTGCAAATTTTTTACGTCACGCAATAATTTTGATTGATTCGCTAATTTACCTATTTGAGTTTAAAGTCCGTTTGTCATGTTAATCTTTTACTGTTTTGTTAAAAACCAGTTCCTGGACCTGATTTGTGCCGAAAATTGCTTGTCTACTCTAGCCCAACAGTATGTAATGTCACATGCACAAGAACGTTCACGAAATCTACTGTTTTTATTTCGTCTACTTTTGGCCAACAGGAATGCTTGGAATGCTGTTTAATTGTCCAACATAACACGTCACATCAGAAGCGCGTTTGTACGTGGATCATGTTTGAAAAACTGAAAACCTGTCTGCTCTTTCATAAATTTGGCCGAATTTTATTTTGTCTAAGAGAAGATAAAATTCGTGGTCGTAATTTACACTTCTCATGTATGACAAATTCTCATGGAGGAAATTCACAATGAAATTACATGTAAATGTACATGTACATGTATTCGCACTATGAAGAGCATGCATTATGAATTCCCAAAGTACCCCTCCCTAGCATTAATAAGAAATCATCCATCAATTTAAAATAATCCCAAATTAACGCACTGATATCATTCAACTACAATAATGTACCATTATAGTGCTCATGTGATAAATAAATGGTATAAACTTTTATAGTAACAAGTTGTAAGAATCAGAACCATTGAAACTGCATGACACAAATCAAAACATTTCAACACCAAATTCATATAAGCTTTTGAAAAATTCTATACGTGTAATAAACAACATTAAATATTAACTTGTACAAGTAGGTTCTTTATGCAATATGTATATTTTTTAAATTTTTGAAACTTTCCAAATTCGTTGCAGAATTTTGAATACCTATTTTTATGTTAACATACTGTTTAATTCCCTTGGCATTTTCCATAAACTCATAATTTGCGAATGTACAGAGTATAGTTACATCTCTATAACATTATCCATTCAGTATGCCAGCATTTTCAACGTATTCATCGTAAAAAATGTCTGTAAATTGACGAAATTGTTTACAATTCATTATTCAGTCTTCTTAGTTTTTCATTATCTTTTCAAAATTAGGAAATATAAATTATTTGATATTTACTTTAGCAATGCTTGTAAATGAACTGTATTTATGAAATATGAATAAAACAATAAGCGATCTTATTTCTTGCTCAGAAGGAACACACATGTTTACAAAACTTTGATCTGGTTTAGCTTTAATCATTGAAAGATATGCAAGTGTGAGTATTTGTGCAGACTGTAATGCTGATCTTGTCACCGTTGAGTATCTAACACGAAATCAAAGTTTTTCCCCAGACAAATTGACCACATTGTAGTAAGCATGTTCTGGAAATCTCTCCAATTCGATATAATCCACATCCCCAAGTAATAAATTCTCCAAAGTCTGTGCAAGTTCCACAAAAGATGGCCTCTCTCTTGAATCCTTGTCCCAACAATAGTACATTATATTATAAAGTTCACGTTTGCAATGGTCCGGTTTTTCTAACCTGTAACCATCACGAATTTTTTTGATGACATCACCAGCTGCCATCCCTGGATACGGAGTGGATCCTGGTAATTAAATAAAAGTACACAACAAAATTGAAGTGGGCTACATAAAGCCAATCTATGAAAATCAATGTAATTAGGGGGTGGAATAGCATGATTACCTAAAGTAACAATTTCCCATAACAAAACCCCAAAAGACCAAACATCGGTCTTGGAGGAAAACACGTTGTCATAAAGCGACTCTGGAGCCATCCAGCGGATCGGGAGTCGCCCCTAAAGTTTCAGAATACAAATATTTAGCATATTTTCTGAACATGTTCATTGCAAAATTAATGTACAGATTTAATAAAAATTCTTAATAAGATTTACCTCTGACTTGCGTTCATAAACTCGATTGACTACAACATCTCTGGCAAATCCAAAATCCGCCACTTTACAGGTTTTATTGTTACCCACTAGAACATTCCTCGCGGCTAAATCCCTATGAATGACCTGCAATTATTTCATAAAAACAAACATTGTATCTCTATGGCTTCACGATAGCATGCAAATTTGTCGAACCAACTATGGAAAATGTCTATTATGACACAACTAACCCCTTTCGAAGATAAATATTCCATTCCCCTAGCTACGTGGTATGCAAACGATGTCAGGTCTCGAGATGTCAAATGCTTACTTGCACCGTGAAGATTACCATAGTAATGTTCCGCTCTGCTGTTACGCAAATATGTCTGCAATTTGCCATATGGTACGTACTCCATAATTACAAATAAAGGTTCTGAAATTCAAAGCCTAAGTATACATGGAATTCTTTGACTTAATACCGATATCAACTTGTTAATAAATGACCTTTTTCGATGCAACATCCAAATAAGCGGACAATGTTCGGATGTGGATCCAGCATTTTCATCACTTCCAATTCGCTCAACAAATCCCTCTTCTCCCTTTCTCCGGCATTCTCCTTTAACGTTTTCACAGCCACCGTGTTTGTTCCAGGCAAGCCTCCAATATCTTGTGCTTCACATTTCCAAACTTGACCGAAACATCCTTCTCCCAAAATTCCAAATATTTTTAAGTGTTGGCGAGGATACTCCCATTTCGAATCAACTCCAACGCCTTGTGAGACTTCCGTGTTCTTGTCTACACTTTCCTGAAATAAACGCAATATATCATTTAACTTATAAATGCAAAATAGACTAAATTACAAACGAATGTTGATTAATTTTGGTAATAATACAATAAATACTCGAATAAATTCTCGGTAATTTAATTACAAGTAAGGAACATTGACCCGAGGTTTATTGGAGACGGGATTATCATTTTTATTTCCTTGGTATCAATAAATTAAAAATGACATAAAACTTTATCATAAGGGGGAACTGAACTGCATGTTTTGCTATGGGGAAACTTTTAAAACATACTTTTAAAAAAACTACTAGTTATAATACAAAAATAAAAATTGATAAAAATGCAGTATTTTTGTAGCTACTGCAAATTTTTAAAAAATTAAAAACTAAAATACGCCACTAGGTGGCAACAGGTATTCCCACGTTGTGTATTCCAAAAAAAAAATGAAAAGTATTTTAGTTTTTAATTTTTTAAAAATTTTCTATAAATATGAAAATTATGAAATTTTGATCATGTAGTAGCTACAAAAATACTTCATTTTTATCAATTTTTATTTTTGTATTATAAC
>JAQGCC010000647.1:0-32620 GCA_034698905.1 Xestoiulus laeticollis
CCAAGAAACCAGTACGCAAGTCGCGTTTCGCAGGGAATACGCTATATAGAGGTAGTTTGTTCTATTAAATCGATCCGTGCCGACTGCGAGGGTGCACTACTGCCAGGTAGTACGCTTTATGGAGGGCTCTTATTCGCAGGTTTCACTGTAGTTTCAAAATATGGCAACAAGTTTAGTGAGATCACATATGAGTGGGTCACACGAAAATAATGAAAAGTTGAGTAAGTTTAAGACAACACATGGATTAGTCTTACATGTACTGGTTTATGATTGGTTGGCTAGGATGGCCTTACATTGTTGATTTTCTTTGATTGGATTATTTTCAGGATCTTTGGGATGATGGGCTTCGATGAAAATAACGTAGATTAATCCTCCGATAAGTGCTCCAGCGTGTGGTGCCACCACTGGGATCCACCACCATACGTAGTTGGGACCTCTGAAACACAATTTATATCTGTTTTTAAAACTGCCTGGTTCATACATGCGATTTTTGAACTGCTCTGACACGATTGCCTTGATTGGGGATGAATTTTGATTCTGCTGAGTCATGGTCATGTGACGTGCTACTCATGACGCACATCCTTGGTTCATCTGAAGAAAGCCCTTGACCATGATTAAGAAAGCATAGATCTATCCCACCTCGGATGCAATCGCTGCAGAACCGCAGGAAAATCGGACGTGTGAACCGGTCCTAATATTTTTCGTACCGCATCACTGAACTATTCCACCCGGAAATGTAGAGAAATAATCTAGGTCCTAAGTCCCTGGCTGGGTTCATAGGATTGCCAGCGTTCAAAGAAAAACCGAAACTGATGGTGGTGACAATAAGTCCGTAAAAAAAAGGTGAAAATCCAGTCCACAGCTTCATGTTTTTCTGGTCGCCCACTGCCAAGTTCATAAGCATCAGGAGACCAGCAGCACAGATCTGCCAGTTTAAATTTATAAAAATAACAGTTTTTTGAGTATAAAACTTTGCGAATTTTGAGAAAATGCAATGTTACTTACTATGTCTGCAAAAGCATTGCCACGACTTAGAAACTCTGCCGGAAATGAGGTCCAAATCGACGCTGTATCGATGTTATGCACATTGCCATTAAAATTGTAAAGCGCCCCTGTAAAGTAATCAATGGGCATTGTTATTTAAAATAAGTTGAATAGCATTGACATTGATTGAAACTGGTATGAAATAGGTATTTGTATAATAACGAAAATTATGACCAAACTACTAGAGCTATTTTCGGTCGTGATCCAAGGTTTTCTAAATCGCTATAAGCAGTATAAAAATTCGCGAAATATCATTGCTCTATTACTTTCCAATTTGTACTTTCCTAATTGCGTTATTATCCCCTTAAGATCAGGATCGTGGCTTTAGGTTAATCCAATAAGCATTGGATTTAAAGAGTATTACGTTATTGTGACTCTTTCATGCCTTCATCACTATCCATATTGAAGGATATAATGAACAAAAATGTGTTACACCTATAAACTAAATGTAAAAAGGTATACAGGGTGGTTATAAAGTCAGTGCCACCCTATTTATTCTTCGTAAATATCTTATAGCTAAAACCCAAATTATAACTTTTTAGCTGTAACACTTAGCAGAAGCTGCAGAACAGCTACATGTATATGTACATCACATGAAAGTCGCTTCACTGCAGTACATCACTGTACGGCAGCGTAGCTAACATTTGGCATTTCCCTCTGTTATTAAAAAACATGGTAACAACTTTAAATAATTGCCAATGATGACGAAGAAAATTAATATCATACAAGCAGACCATTCTCTTCCTTTTCCTAATTTAGCATTTTGTCCTAAGTGTTACGGCTAAAAAGTTATAATTTGGGATTCCGTTTAAAATGGTCGTAGGTCGCACATGGTTTCATATTTAACTGCATTAACAGAATTTTTATAACTATAAGATTTAAGAAAAAAAAGTGGGGATGACACTGACCAAGTATTTTCAAATAAATTATATGCATGTACATGTATATTTGTTTAATCATGTAATATGCGTCATTGTACTGACCTATGTATGTTCCATAGGCGAGGGCAGCCCCTACAAACGCCCCTGCATATTGTGCGAGCATGTAAAAGGGCATTTTCAGAAAACTAAATTTGCCCAAACAAGCCATGGCGAAACTGACCGCTGGATTGATGTGTCCTCCTACAATGAATTCAACCATAATTTTATATTCGGACGTCAAAATTAGCTTTATATATTTGATACATTGTGTATTTCCATTTTCAAAATTATTAAGAGGGTTGCATACCTAAATAAGTCTTTTTTTCTAAATTATTTTTTGATTTAATTTTGGAAACTGATTAAACAAATGGAATCCACGAGGGCTTAGCATAAATATTCTATTATTTGTTTAATTTTTTTGTTTATGTATATGTTTATGTATATTCCTCCATTTCATGGAAATATGTCTGTAAAGTTTATAATTGTAAAGGGTATGATAAACTTTACGGACAAATTTCCATGAAATGTAATTTACATAAACAACAAATTTAAACAAATAATAGAATATTTATGCTAGGTCCTCTTACATTTCATTTGTTCCATCAGTTTTCAAAATTAAATCAGAAAATAATTTAGGAAAAAAGGCTTATTCTGGTATACAATTACCCTCTTAAATTAATTACTAACCTGAAACTTTTCCACTGATATGAACCCCCATCATAACAGCGATGCCATTGCCAAATGCTGTACTGAGACTCCCCCCTGCTGTCCCATTTGAGAGGGTGGCCTGGGCCGCGGCCCCTATGGTAAATGTCTAAAAAATGTCATTTTGAGAGAAATTAATTTAATATTCAATTTAAAAATGACGTTATGGTTAGCAGCCCTAAGATGGCGGAAGAGAGTATACGGTCTCTATTTATATTTCAATGAATAATATAATATGGAGCAATGAGTGATTAGTATTTTATGATTAATTAGTGATATATGTTCTGCCCTATAATTAATGAAATTTTTAAAGAAGATCAAGATCTGCCCTTGTCAGTGATTTATGAGGTTAAAGTTTAGGCTTACAGTTAACGAATGACAAGTTTTTAAGTTTTGGGTGTCAACTTTTAAATTACATACAGATGTACATACTGTACATGATTGTATGACATAAAAAATGTTGACTTTTTAACTATAGTATGCGAAATTTTAGTTGAGACTATGGCTTTTGAGATAGCATCGACTACACGAATATTTTCGGAAAGTGGGTCATTTTAATGGACCGAGATCTGATGTTGTATTTTAAATGCCAATTAACAGATTCGTGCAATATGTGCTGAAATAAATGTAATTCGATTAAGCTTTCTGTATTTCAATGCTTCAATTATCGATGACAAATAAACAGGTGACGATATCTAAAACAAATTCTTGTTAACTAGCTGCGACCATAAAGCCAATGACCGCAATGGTATGCATTTGCCAACACAAATGTACATGTACATTATTATCACATATTGTGATTGATTTAAGCGGCTAGATACTGTTGTATTATTTCCATTAAAACGTTCATTAATAGGTAGAAAATTTATAAAATACAACTAGCATTATCTTATAATTTAAGAATTTAAAAGTATGTAAAAACATCCATGCCCAGTCATTAAACTTCTTTGCATACACGTAATTGCAGGGTATCATTCTTTACAAATTGCACTAAATACAGCATCAATTCAATTCAATTCGTTACCCTGCAGTTAGCATTTATCATGCCATGTGGCAGGGTAACGTGCCAAAATATACGGTCATTTTCTTAGAATTAAATTTTTAATGCCTTTTTATCTTAAAATTTAAGGTCTGTGAAACCTGTGGAAAGCATAAATCACTGTGGCCAAACCAAAAGTTGTGTTCCATGTGTTTATCGCTATTTACAGGATTCACTGAATTTAAAATTATACAAAACATCTACTGTATGACCAGCCACCAAAGTTTTTTGCATACAGCTTGTATTTGCATAATTGCTATCATTTTTGAAAAATTGCACTCAATTTAGATGAATGCAATATTCGGTGGTTATGATTTTGTACAACTTACTGCTGAATGGACAATCAAATTGAACGAAAATTAGTTTAAATCGTTTTAACATTTAATATAGCGACATTTATTAGAATATGAACGGAATTACAATACAAAAAAATCAATTTTAATTCATCAAGCACATTTTAAAATTAAAATCAGTTTTAATCTTCGAAAACAAATTTAGCTTCATTATTCACAAATTTATTTGGATACTACTATGAAAAATATTTCGATAAAATAGCTTAACTATTTATATGCACTCAATTTAGATGAATGCAATATTCGGTGGTTATGATTTTGTACAACTTACTGCTGAATGGACAATCAAATTGAACGAAAATTAGTTTAAATCGTTTTAACATTTAATATAGCGACATTTATTAGAATATGAACGGAATTACAATACAAAAAAATCAATTTTAATTCATCAAGCACATTTTAAAATTAAAATCAGTTTTAATCTTCGAAAACAAATTTAGCTTCATTATTCACAAATTTATTTGGATACTACTATGAAAAATATTTCGATAAAATAGCTTAACTATTTATATGCAGTAGGGAGAAAATTCATTTAATGAAACCCATTTTAAAGTAATTGGGGTTTAGAACCGAAACTAACATCTTAAATATTTATTTCGAGCAAAATGGTGGAATAAACAATTAAAATTTGGATTAAACGACTATAAAATTTAGGTTGGAGAGCTTGTATCAGAGTAATGTTGACTAGAACTCACATATTATATAACGTAAAGTTTTCACTCACTAATGGTGACAAGTGGCAACAATTTAAGCCTACATCCCCTATTAAAATCGAAATAATAATTTGATACTCACTACAAGTATAAAAGTCCCGAGAAACTCTGATAGCATTTCCTTGTAAAGTTCGGAGCAAAACCGTTTCAACCGATTTGCCATCTTATCGAGTCAGTTGTTTAATCTTTAATTAAATGTTTTAACTTTCTCGCTACCAGTGATATACTGTTACTTTATCACAAATGTAATTGCAAGTGATTTTTAGGATTGTGAGAGGAGAAATTCGGGAGTCGCTGCACAACGATTAAAAACTGTGACGTCAGTAATTGATGTGCAAGTAGACTTTCACACTTGGCTAATTAAGCTTTTCTGTTTAAGTGTTGCCATCATTTGTTAAAAGATGCGACCCTTCATATATGCTTCCCACTTTTATAAGGTTTTTAATAATATATGGTACCTCTTTTAGGAAGTTGTTTATACATGATTATAAGTACGAAAAAAATACAATACAAAAGGTCATTTTCATGTCTTTTAAAATATTGTCCATGGCATGAGCTAGCTGTATGTAGTGCGTGTTAAGTTGTCCCATATTTTTTTAAAAACTTTATGATTTTGGTAAAATGACAATTAAAGGGGCCGTCCATAAATGGCATCACGCACTAGGGGGTCACACATTTGTGATGTGTGACGAGGGGGAGGGAGGGGGGGGTGTAAAAATGTGACGTCACATCAAAAAATCAAAATGTGTTACTTTAAATAACAAGTTTGATGAAAATATTTTTTGCAAATTTCAGTTTTTCATTGCCTTATTTTTAATACATGTTTTCTCCTGCAATATCAGAGTGCAGTGCCACATTATAATGTACATACTGATTACAATGACAATAACCAGTTTTCAAGATGTGGAGGGAGGGGGGAAGGCAGAGCTTTGTGACGTCATATTTGAGGGGAAGTCTGACTTTTTGAGACTAAGAGTGACATGGGAGGAGGGGGTTCAAAAATCTGCCAAAATCGCGTGACGTCATTTATGGACAGCCCCAAACGAGACATGAAATTGAGTTTTATGTTCCAATATAATTGTTTTTATAAAATTTCTAAAGTCTGAAAATCAAAAAAAATATTTTTCTAAAATTCTTATTCTTTCCATCTTCTAGTCGTTGATTCTCATACACGAATTAAAGAGCAAGATCTTGAGTATAATCACTTAATATGTTTTGTAATACCTGAAATTTTATACCAACTGGTTCCCAAATTTTGAAATTTTTGGTATAACTATATGTAAGGGCCTTTTTATATGTGTGGCTTCTACGGTTCTACCTACAGGGAAGTAAATAAAAAACTGAGACATTAACAGCTTGAAATTAAATAAAAATACTGGGTTTATAGACTGAAAATATTATCGTTTAATTCGTTGTTTTAATTCTACTTATGTACAAAACTACAAATTTTAAATTTATTTTTGCCTAGAGATGGCACCATTTATGAACATCTGTATCGCGACAGGTAGTGCCATCTTTTGTTAGAAATAAAATACTACGATTATATATGAATAGTTTGAAAAGACAGAATCTAATCTAATACAGTTATCAATATTATCTAACTATTTTAAACTTTGAACTACTTGTCACCATTAATCGACATTTAAATAATTTTTGGACGCTTTTGCAATTATGAAAACCTATTCCCACTGTGAAACTTCATAAAATTTCGTTATCAATGCTATTAATAATGACAAAAAATCATCTTTAACTTTAATTAATAATGGTATATACCAAAAAATATTGTATTTTTTAAAATTTCGCGCTCCAATATGGCGGCCGTAGTTTCCAAAAAGGCCAGGTGAGGAGCCACGAATCGGCATCAAATATTTTTAAAAATATTCTTTGTTCCACTCTGTAGTTAGGATTACTATTCGCAGCTGGTTTTGGTATCTCAGCTGTTGTTCGTTTCCTGATTCCTTTTAAAACATCTTAAAACTTTCATTAGTTATACTTGTTTTAATCGGTGTGTCAATAGTGAAACATTTCACGAGATCGCCCTGTTCAAGTGCGTGTTGTTAAGCTAAAATAGTACTCTTAAAATGAAATTTGTGACGCGTATCTAGAAGTTGACGTTAGGCCTAACGTTCTGTCGACATTTTTGTTTACAAACATCAACCGTTGTTTTCTACTAAATTTCGAGAATTAGTCATGAAGTTCTCGGCTTGTGGCGTGGAAGATTTTCCTCATCCTTTTGTGTATGACAAAGAGAACCTTTGCTTAATCGTCACTCTGAATGAACAACGCAAAAAAATGTGGCACTACGATATATCGCGCAAAATAACTTTTACAAATTTGGTAAGTATAGCCTACATACAGTAATATATAACAAAGACAGGAGAACTTTGTGAATGATAAAATGTTTTCATGAATTACAATGAAGTGACAATTGGAGGCATCCAATTTTCCACAGTGTAGGCTATACGTAGGCCTGTATACGTAGCTCTCATATAGGAAAACATAGCTGGAAATGGGGGGGATGCATTATGTAAAAGTCAATAAAGTTCAACATGGATATTTTCACATAACCATTATGTTATCCATTATATCCATTATGCTAGCCTTGCACCATGGAGTCCAAGCTTGCTTGCATCTACATTAGAGTTTTATGTAATTGAAAATTGACATGTTTTTATGTTATAATTTGTGTCAATTGTGCAGCTATTTAATGGCACGAATATTAGTTATGATTTTTGAATGATGATTCAAATATGACAAGGAAAAATGCTGTTTTCATAGTAATTTGTAAAACAATTTCTTTGGGCAACAAGACAATATGTTGTTATGGCACATCGTCATATTTTTAAAATTTCAGCTAGTGATTAGGATATTCAGGGAAAATTGTTTTAAAAAGCTGATATAAAGTCAGCAAAGTTGATAATGTTGTTTCTGTGGAACCACTAGCTGCTTATAATACCCAAATTGTCGAAATTGTGCAAAAAAAACTAAAAAAACAATCGAACCATTGCATTGGTGCATATTCATTGTAAATAGCCTATGTATTCCTAATCGAAAATACTTGTATGTAACCATATATGGGCTGTAGATACTCCCCCTCTTGTAGGAAGGAATAAAAAAGTCAGATCTATGATCCCTAATGTGTCCTTGGAAGCAATTTTCAATTGACCCACGAATATCCATTCACCCTCGCATTGGGGTCACAACCCCACAATTTCTATAAATATAGTTTCCCCTGCCAGATGTGCAACTGTAGGTGAGGGGGAGGAACGTTGTAAGTCAAGTAATCAAGTTGCTGATTTTGAGGTTGAGCTTTCCCCTATTCCCCCAGGCATAGTCTAAGGTAACTTTAATTTGGGAAGAGAATTAACTGCGGAATCAATTATATTTAGATGCCATGAAACTCAATTTCAGACAGTTTTACGTTGAATTTAAGATTGCATTTCCAAAGGATTAAAGAAATAAGCTGGAGTGTTTGGTGACATGTACTATCTGCTGTAAGACTTGATCCAGATTCATCTTGATTTATGATTATGACGCTGATTGTATAATTTGATAAACCATTACAAATCGTCATGACTCATAAGTCATAATTTCAAAATTCAAGCTTAATATTACATAATAAAATTATATTATAGGCCTACACTGTAGGTCCTACATGTGCACATGTACATGTAGATAAAGTTCAAAGGGGAAAAACAAGGCGATTATATCAAAAACCGAGCTGAGAAACTCGGTGTTTACACTATGTGCCTGATATATACTGTAAATTGAGAAACACAAGGTCGGCTATCCTGTATTGTTTTCGGAGTTTTCAGACAACTCAGGATATATAACTTGCTCTAAAAATAATAATGAAATCTTGCACCTTGCTCTTTTAAAAACTTCCCAATAAAGGACGAGTGTTAAAACAAAAACATTATTTTGCCATACTTTTGGTATTAGAAATAAAGTTAGGTTGTGTTAAAAATTGTAATTTACATAGAAATTAAATTTAGTGTTTGATTATGCGGGGAATGTAAAAATGCAGTTGATTGATAACATGCTAACTTGAACTATCTTCGTTACGTAATTCAAAATATAAGTTGCTATGAAAAATAATACCATGAAACGTTAAATTGAAATCTAAAATCATTTTGTCAACTTGAAATTGCTCGTCTCGCAGTCTCTGTAAATCGTCAGTCCTAACATTTAATTAAAAGCAAACAAGTCAGCCTTTCTCTTTCAGTTAACTAGCAATTGTCCGATAATGCATAGTTTCGAAGACTAAACATTATGCCCGACTTTAATAGTCCAACAATGTTGTTGTTTGATACAAAAGTCAAAGTTTTGTCAACAAACTATGACTAACACGACTAATGTGAAGCATGCATCTGCTAAGAATCTTTATGTAGCAGAAGAATCTGAAGAACATGTACTTGAATTATCTTCAAAGATTTATGTTGTGTATTGTGCATCAAGCTATTTACAAAACTGTTTAGAAGTGTTTTTCTATCTGACAGTTAATGCATGTGCACATGCTAGGGTTGCACTAAAATAACCATTATCTAACTGATGCTGTAACATTTGCTTTTTAAAACTTTAGACGTTAACCTTTTCAGCTCGCATTTTCTAGAAATCGTCAATACCACAAAACTGTTTTGCTGATGACGAAGAAGCACCTTGACAAGATCCTTAGCCTTGCTTTAATCTCAGGGTATTCACTCTTGGCGTAGAATTCAATGACTGAGGAAAGTGGTTCAATTATTATTTTCTACACGCCATCCCGTTGTTTAACACGATTAAGTGATTTGGCTTACGGCTGTAGGTGTTTTTTCCTCATATTGCAGGCTACATCAGTTTTGAAAAGAACACGCCACTTTGAAGGTTGCATTGAATTCTCACGATTGGTCTTGAAAAGTTTGTCCTATTATAACTGTTTCGAATGATTAAAGTTTGTGCTATATAGTTAGTTTTAAGCACACTTCTTCTCCCGACGGACAAAGAGGTTATGGAAAAAAGGAGCATTTCCTGGAAAGTATATTAAATGTTCCCCGATATCTTATTTTCAGGTTGTTAAGTATTTTCATGGATTATGGCCGAGTCAAATAAGCATATATTATGTGGACAATGAAAAGGATTGGGTGAGTAGAATTGCGATTAAGTACATGTGCCATTTATGCCATTTTAATCTATTACCAGTATTGTACTAGTTAACATTACCTCACAAATTGACAGTGTTGTTTGAACTAATTTTCTAAATTGGACAATCGGTTTCATGTGCCATATTTTGGGAAAATTTGAAAACTTATTTTTTTATATACAGGGTGTTTTTGAACTCATGGTACAAACTCAAACTGGTGTTTTAGTGAACTGTGGTAAACACTTTTCCAAAGGTTTTTTATTAGGTCCAAAGGTTATTATTAAAAAGTTACATGGAATTAATGTTGGCACAGAATGGTTCAACAATTACGGGTTTATTACATTTCTTTTATAGTAAATGCTCAAACGCTCCACCGTTACAATTAATGTAAGCCTCACATAGGCGAAGCATTGATTGATGCACTCTTTAAAAGATGTCCGGCATCCTGGCCACAAAATCTTCTTGTGTGTCCACTGGAGTCTCATACACTATGTTCTTCATTTGTCCAATCTTTCTGCAATCTTTGTGCCAATCTAGCATTGCCGTCAGCAAGCCCATAAATAAAATGCATATCAGCTAGGTCTGCATGATTTGTGTATGCTTCCACAACTTAAATAACCCATTAAATGTTCCGTGTACCAACTACACATTTGGCTGTGTAACTTTTTAATAGTGACCTTTGGACCCTAGGGTCTATGGTGAAAAATGATTACCTTGGTCGGCTCTAACACCAGTTTGAGTTTGTACCATGAGTTCAAAAACACCCTGTAAATAACATTTCATCGAAACAGTTTTGAATTTCGTACGTTGCTAGCATGCCATTTTTTTTTTTTGCAGGTTAGATTAAGCAGCGAAATTGAATGGAGCGAATTTATGAAGGTAAACAACAAAAAGTACCATTCGCTCTCTAAATCAATATAACGTTTGCATACAAAACTATATGTTATTAAAAAAAATCAGCGAATACAGCGTCATATGATTTTCTATTGTCGTTTTTGAGACTAAAAATCAATATATAAATATACATGCATATACATATGCACACCTTGTAAATACGTGTAACCTAAAAGGGTACTATACTTCAAAAACAATTTCATAGTTTTATCAACGACTGAATAACTTTTCGTCTTTTGTAGATTTCAGAAAAAAAGATCAACGCTCGGCTAATTGTTTTCAGCGATAGGTTGAAGGAGCTTGACGAACCTAATTGTCTACCGTACGCCTCTGACTGTGACTCAGATTCGTCAAGTTCTCCCGACTTGATTGCAGTAAGCATTACAGTGCACTGTGGTGAACAACAGGCTTAAAAGTATTGAAAGCTGAAATGTTTGTGTAATACTTATTCTCTAAACTGTAAGATTGATGATGAGATACCCAGCCGGTCATCTCCGCAACTAAGTACGCTAGAGCTCTGTGCAAAGTCTGTCGCTGAGACACCTACGTTTTTAGGGTTTGATTATCTTCAGGCAAGTAGCATAAATATTAGCGTGAATATTGTCCAATTGAAATTATTTTATGAAACTTATTTTCTGTATCCAACATGTCAGGAAGGTCCATTTAAAGACCCTACGATGATATCTTCGAAACAGTCCTTGCTGGATATTCGTAGAAAGTCGAGCAAAGTTAAAAGGAAGTTCAAGAAGGCTTTGGACGAGACTCCCCCGAAAGACTGTGCCAGCTTAACCGAACCACCGGTGTGGTTCACCACGTACATGGAAAAGGCATGTAGTACGGCAATATTTAAAATGCATCCGAAATAACACGAATGTTATTGAGAATGCCACGAGTGGTCGCTACGAGTATTTTACTGAACTTTACATCTTGTATGGTAGACGAGGGGACTAAAGTACAGTGTATAATGCATGTGTTAACTCTTGTTAGGACCCCCTTGTGTAATGACACCACCCAAACTTTTAACAGTCTTTCACGAGTATAAATACCGTAAACCAAAATTCATTTATGCTAATATTTTGATTAATTAATTGGAAAAAAATATTTTCACCCAATTTTTTAAACGTGGTTCAATATCTCATCTGATTGAGATACCAAAATAGGCTTTTTCTTCTAAATTATTTTTGATTTAATTTTGGAAATTGTTAGGAACAAATGAAATGTACGAGGACCTTAGCATAAATATTCTATTATTTGGTTAAATTCTTTGTATATGTATACGAATATTCCATTTTATGGAAATGTCTGTAAAGTTTTTAATTATAGATGGTCTGGTAAACATATACATATATTTAAATAACAAAATTAAACGAATATTTATGCCATGTCCTCGTACATTCCATTTGTTCCTAACAGTTTCCAAAATTAAATTAAAAAAATAATTTAGCAAAAAATGCTTATTCTGGTACGCAACTCTCTTAAGGAAAACAAAGACTGAAGTTGTTCACACTAGGCTATAATCTATTTTTCTTATTTATGTTAACAGTTCAGACAAGATATGAAAACTGAAATCGACAGCACTGTTAATCGTCACTTGGCGACCTTGGATTTTAGCCCCGATTTAGAAAATGAAGAAATGAGACAGCGGGAACTTCAACGTCAACGTGATGCGGTAACGAATTTTTTCTCGCGGAACTCCGAGGCTATTGCATTGCTTCGAGGGCATTTTGGCACATTGGATTCGTTTGCGAACTCGCGATCTTCGACATCTATATCTTTTCTATTGTTGTCTATAGTTGATTGCAGTTCATAGGCGACATCAAGGACATATGACAAAGCATGATTATTATTACTATGAAAGTAGAGAACCGGCCACCCAGTTGCCACCTCCGCCCGGTGAGGAGCAAGCAAAATATGAAAACATGGAAAGATTGCGCCGTAGGCGGATAGCTGAAAGTAGGATTCGCTTGACGGCATCGTTTCAAACATTTTACCTGCCGAAGTGTGATTTTCATAATTTGATTTTTCCATTTTCGTATACAAAGTGTTGGTGGTGCACGATGGCATATGTTGCAATTCGTGCAAGGACTTAATTGTAGGAATCAGATACAAATGCGGGTAAATCTTTTTTTATTCGTGCAGTTCTAATTTGGTACCGTACTAAGCTTGTGTAAAGTACTATCGTCTGTTGTTTATGTGCAGGACCTGCCCGGATTTTAACCTGTGCGCCGTTTGCGAAGAACAAGGGGATGTTCATGAAGAAGAACACGTTTTCTTTAAAATCAGGCGACCGATTCAACCGTACAATCCTGAGCTTAAACTGGGATTAATCCCAGATAATATTTACAGGCTAAACCAGACTACATCACCTGAAAGGTAACACTTTTGACTCAGATATGTCAGGTTAATGAATTAATGTCTCGAATACATATCCTCCGGTTTATTTTCTCGCACAGTGTGAAGTCAACAAAGGATGGAAGCACTGAGGAGAAAAGAAGCGAGAAAAAAGAACCTAAAACTAAGAAAGAGTAAGAAAGGCTAAGAAAGAGTAAAATATTAGTTTTACTTTTAATTTTTTTTATGATATTGTTTGCAAATTTTTCATTTTTGGACGTCATTGGGAAAATTATTTGATTTTGTTTACCGTAAATACTTGATTAAACCCTGTGTCGTTTACGAGCATAATTGCTAATCGTACCCCGGGCACGAATAAACCCCTGGGTGTTAGGGGTATTCCCTAAGGGCCGGTTGCACCAACAAAGGTTAGGAATAACCTAAGGTTAACCCACCCGTATGTTAGGGAAAAATGTAGCGAAAGGCTAACCCATCGAGTAGGCAGGGTTAACCTCGGGTTAATATTCTAGAATTAAATGGTGGCCATTTTGTTTTCTGCATGTTGGAACATGGGATCTATTACCCTGGGTTGTTTTATCAAGGGTTAATTAGTGCATTACATACAGCTAACCTGAAGGTTAACTAGGAGTTATATTTTAACCCGAGGTTAGATTTTCACCTCAGTTGGTGCAACCGGCCCTAAGTACTCGCACGACACATTTTCCGAAAGCTTCCCGCAGTGCATAGGGAATTCCCCTTATTATTTAAAAATGAGGTAAATGAAATACCGGTACTGTAGTTGCTTGTTTGTGTTAAGTTTTTGTCATTTTTAATTTATTGATTCCAACTTTAGGGAATAAAAATAATAAACCTCGGATCAATGCTCCTTACTTTTAAATGAACTCAATGATTTTTTTCGAGTATTTACGGTATTATAAAAATATTATATATACATTTACGTCTGCCAGAAAATTTATTTAAATATTCTTTTGTAGACCTTTAAATATCCCATTCGATGCAAAGTTTTTATTTGATGAAAATGTCCCAGATGGTACAAAATTCTTACCCGGCGAAACATTTACGAAGAGTTGGCGAATGGTAAATTTTGGACGCCTGCCATGGACTAACGATACAACGGTAAATTAAGCGTTGGCGAATATCGGAATGCAGAATGATAATTTGCACACACAACAAACTAGTAACTTCTTAAATTTTCTGCTCAGCTTAAATTTTTGTGGGGTACGAAAGAATTCAGGCCTACTTTGCTGGAGATAGACGTACCACATTTAAGGCCCAGACAAATCGGCTTGCTTAGCGTGAAATATCAAGCTCCCGCCAAACCCGGATTTTACGAAAATCATTTCACTCTTACTCACATGGCATATCCGTTTGGCCATCGCATTTGGTGCAGCATCGAAGTCGTCGACCCGGAAACCGTTAAAAATCTGGATTGCGCCGAAAGTACGAGTGGAGCCGAGTCTCGGGCAAGTTGCACAATTTTTTTTATAAATGAATTTGCTTTATTTTAATTTTTAAAGTACATTTCTGGCAAATTTGTTATCGCGAAACGTTTTTGATTGTTGCGACTTAGGAGCCGGAGAACGGTGAAAGTCAGAATTTGGACAAAAGCGGGTTAAGCAAAGATGGTGCAGTGCAGGAAGACAATGTCAAACCAATCACATCATCTGATACTAGGCAAAACGAAGGTGCAAGCAATCCCTCCCCTGGTAAGGCTTTGCTTTTTTTTTTTTAGAAACAATGCCTGTCGAAATTATTTCTCAAGTATAATTTATGAAATTTTATCTGTCTAGGTGGTAGCACACAAAAATCTGATGAATCTGATCAACCCCAAATGCAAGATTTTGTATTATTAAAAACGGAACGTCGTTATGAACTAGGTGATTACTCCTCTCATATAGTTAACAATTCCTTCCTTATAGTTTAGTCTTATTGCTTCATAACAATTTATTTGGCCAAACTTGTATTTATAAAAGAAAGCGTATATTACAGAGTTGCAATCTCCTGATGAGAAAAAGTCCTCTGTTAAAGGTAATTAATTTGTCTCGGTTGAAAAAAAAATACGGTTCTGATTTTATTAACAATTTTGTTGTCGATTTTAGAATCTGATTTTGGCAGCGTGCTTGAGCTTAACAGTTCTGGCAGCGAATCGGAATTTATCGTTGTCCCTATGCCTCCGTGTTTTGATCCGATGAAACCGTGCTTCGATGCTGCTGCTGAAGGCGATCGCAAAGGCAAGTCTTACAAAAATTTCACTACCTTTTATACCGATTTAAAAACTATTTGGTCTTGTTGGATTTTCCGTGAAAAAAAATGCTGAAGTTTCCTGTATACACAATTGAGGTGGCGGCTGTTATGCACCTTTTAATGCATGTGAAATTACTGTTTCTGTCTATGCACCTGTTTATTTTATTTGCTAGTACATGTAATATTTTCTTCGGTTCATGACGTCAACAATTTTATGATTTGATTGTCTCAGAGAAATTTTATTAAATTTTTTCTGTATGAACGCTTCTATTGCTTATGTAACCGAGCTTAAAAGCCTACCGAAATTACAAACGTGATTGGGAACACATGATCTGTACAGTAAATACTCGATTAAACCCCGGGTGTTAGGGAATTTCCCTTGGTGCTTGCGCCTCATTGTCCGATAACGCAGCATAGGTCATAAGGGATTTCCCTTAATGAAATATCAGGCAAATAAACCGATACCGTAGGTCCTTGTTTCTGCTAAGTTTTTGTCGTTTTTAATTTATTGATACCAAATTTGAGGGAATAAAAATAATAAATCCAGAATCAACGTTCTATACTTTTAAATGAATTCCCAGTTGTTTATTCAAGTATTTACAATAATGTTTTTGTGAATGCACATGTGTTCTCTATTCGGCCTTCATCACTTTTGAATAACGTTTTTAATATCCAAGCTTATTTACTTATCTCTAAGTACACTAAATAAAAGGCGAATTGAAAGTCTTCGTATTTTTGCTGCTTTTTCGATGCATGTACAAGCATGACATCTGCTTTTACTTCTCTCTGGCAAGTTTAGCACGAGTGTAGGGAAAGGCGGATCTTGTAGGTATTAGCGAGAAATAGCAGCACGACCGTTACGTTACGCGTTATAAATGCTGCGCAGGGGCCTAAAGACAGTTTATGACACGTAAATCGTAAACGTATTGTAATCGGTTGCGCTGCTATTTCTATGTATTATCAATGTAACGATAGTCTCTAGCGATCGCTGATTGGTGATATTTGGTATAATTTCTTAGAGTTGGTGATATCACCCATTTTGGGTAAAATGGAGCCGTTAGCGTGTTTGTTGGAAGCTGGGAGAAAAATTAATGCAGCTCACTTGAAAGAGAAAGAGGCTCAAGAGGTTCTTTTGAAAGATAAAGAGGTTCAAGCGGCTCATTTGAAAGAAAAAAAGGTTCAAGCGGCTCATTTGAAAGAAAAAGAGGTTCAAGCGGCTCATTTGAAAGAGAAAGAGGTTCAAGCTGTTGATTTGCCGAAAGAGAAAAGAGTTGAAGCGACTGCCTTGCAGCCCGATCTTGCGAAGAAAAGCGACTGTATTTGCAAAGAACAACAAATTACCATCGGATATCCGAAAACTCCGAGGAAATTGCAGCTGGAAAAGGTTAAAATAGACGAGGTACTTCTTTTGTATGGAGTTAATGCTGGCACCACTTATTACGTAGACCACGAGCGAACGACTATGGAGGGCGTACTTTATTCAGATACTGCATTTATATTTTTTAAGAGAGAATTGATGCATTTTTTGGATAGGCATAGACGTAAAATTATGCGTGATAACAGGCGTAAGGCTAGGAAGGCCGGATTGAGAACGTCTTCGGATAGAATTGTTAACGTGGACAAGACAGTACAACCACTTATAGAATGTACACCAAGTTCCGACGTGACAGTCGAACACATTTGCTGCCCTCTGTGCGATTGTGTGAAGAACGTTATTTAGAGAAAAGCGCCGAATAAGTTTAACCACTTTTATTCAAATCGGTGGCTAGTCAGCAAAAAAAATTAATGATTTTTCATTTTTGTAACTGAAATCTACCCCGAATATTTATACCCGCTTCCAAAATGCGAAGGAGCTCGTAAAACTTACGAGCCATGTAATAGTACAAAGTTCGAACGCAAACAAAAAAAAATTAATGACAATTCATGAAAGGGTTTTCCTCCGAAAGATTTTCTTTGTATGCCGCTGCCAATTTTAACTGTTTTAATATATAATTAGAATCATTTTCCAGTTCAATATTGAAAAATTTAAAAATCTTTAAAGAGAGTTTCCTGCTGTATTTAATTTTAATATCTTAAACAATACTACAATTAGACATTTCTTGTAATTAACGACCCTTACATACAGTCTATATTTGTAATCAGAAAAAGCTATATTATTTTATCACCCTGTTAAAGAAAACGTTTGTAATGTTAGAGATAACTTGGTAGAAGTTTACTTTAGCCGGCTGTGCTATTTTCTAGCGATTTGGTTATATTAGGTTAGGCTTGCTTTGGCAAAGAATCTCTCCCCTAGAAACCGGAGGTTAGGTCAAAATGCCATTGCATTTTTTGAAAATGGAACGTAAATTGGACAGCATTTTAGGCTAGAAAATAGCACAGCCGGCTAAAGTAAACTTCCGCCGATAATTTGATTAGTCGTAAGGAACATTAACACATATTCTTTTCTTTCCTTGTTCATCAGCTTCCTACTCCAGGTTGTGCTGAAAACAATCCTTTTTCCACACGAGATGGTAATAAGAAGCGGGATAGTTTAGTTAGTACCGCTGCCTCAATTTTCGATTCTGCCATGCAGGTACGATTAACGTAAACATTGGCAAGCAATTTTGCATTTACACATTGTTTTGTAATCGTAATTTCTTCCTTTGCAGTGGGTAACATTACCTCCCGATGATAACGGAGATTTTATCGATCCGAATCTGATAAGTCCTTGTTTTCAATTACCGAGCAATATGCCTTCGTTTAACCATTCGACGTGAGATCTAATTAAGGCATTTATGGATAGCATTGTGGGGTCGCACTTTTAACATTTTTTCATACGTGAGATTTCGGCATTACGCTTATGAAAAATTATTAATATGATTCTGTTTCGAGCAGATGGAATTAGATTTGCCTAAACCTACCTCAAGTTACGTACTATTTTAATTGACGAAATACATTATAAACAAACTATTTTTGAGATGAGATCTCATATCGAGCAAATGATCGACATCTACACTTTTCGTCATAGTTTCAATTATTTTTTACAGTTTTAACATTTTTGGTTTTTGTTCGGGTGGTGGAAACTGTCATTTTAGCATCTTATTATCTTAGCAATGCAAAAATCCCTTTTTTTTCCAGTTTAAAAATGGGGATATACGGAGCGAAGATCTTTCCGGATTTTTTTTAGTAGTCAGGCAAATTGGTTAACGAGATGTGTTTGAATAACAACAACTGAAATGTCTGTTTAGTTTCAAAAATGAAAGCTGAAAGTAAATTAGAGTTAGTGCGATGTATGTTGCACTTTCTAACTTTGTAGTTTAGCGCTTTCGGTGTGGTTAATAAACAACGTTCGTAGATTGTCTAGTTATTGCTGACGTAAAAATTCGGAACCAATTCACGGCTGTAGTTTTGTCAAATTTGTCCCACAAAAATGCAGAAATTTATCTTAGCTAGGAGTACTATTTTATATGGCGATTTATTGCTCCTTTTGCATAATTATCAGCATATTTCGAAGAAACTGCATCTTTTTTGCAAAGCGCTAGCAAAGCATTTTTTTCAATTTATAAATCGCTTTTTGTTGATTCTACGTACCTTAGCGAAACAGCACAAGAAGGTGCTATACATTTTTTAGAAATTTAAATTTCATTCTTTCTAATAAATAGCAGTTTTACTGAAGTTTGGTCTAGCATATTCGAAATTAATATTATCGTATTTACTAATAATGGGTAGATATGCTTGTAATGGAATTTTCTGAATTTTCCAATAGAACATGAGTGAATGTATTGTGTTTTTGGAAAATCAACATAAATCTAGGCATTATCCAGATTTTGCTTTTGTTTCCATTACTGGACATGTGTTATATGTGAACCATTGTAAACTCAATTTGTAGCCAACAAAATTTACAATAAAATATGCAGGAGTGCAATCTCGTTGAATGAATCACTAAAAATGCTCAGCCGCATTCTTCTATTACTTTATAGAGTGGGAAAAACTCAACATTAAATTTATTATTGTAGTACAATTTTTAGATTAAAACCTTAATTGTTTAGTATAAGCTGCAGTTTTTTTATAGTTTTTTTTTATTTCTAATTAAACTCAAGGCTGATCTTTTAATAAAATAGTCATTTTATTAGAGATTCATGCTGCACTAGCTAAACAGTAGCTATAATTTTTTTCAATTTGAAATAAAATTTTTTCAAATGTTTATATCAGCTATTAAATTGACGTCATATATGGGCCGATTTTTCTACCTGCATGTTCAAACCTTTATTTCTTGTTACATGATATAGCAAATAATCTCCAAAAATGACGTCCTTTTTAGAGCATCTCATGCATAGGCCTACCGTATAATATATATTTAGGGTGACGTCATCTGCAATCAAATTTTAATTATTAATTTTGGAAAATTTTAAATATGGATTTTTGTGAACTTTGATCACAAAACATTATTTACAATCTCTTTTTCGAATTTGGAAATTCAGTTTTTCAAAAGTTTATCAGTAAATACACTTAATTGACGTCATTTTTAGGGCATGATGACGTCATCTGCAACCAATTTTCATCAACTTTAACTATTAATTTTTGGAAAATTTAAATATGGATTTTTATGAACCTTGATTTTTATATTTTGTAATATTATTAACGATTTATCTGTTTTTCTATTTAGGAAATTCCGAGCGGGAAATTCAGTTTTTGAAAAGTTCGATGTCAAATGACGTCATTTTAGGCCATCTCATGAAGGATTACGTACGTCACGTACGTTTATACCGATTTTACCTAGCTGTTCAAATCTTTGGAATTTATTAACCTTGATGGTCTATA
Organism: Xestoiulus laeticollis; assembly: GCA_034698905.1. Taxonomy (NCBI): domain Eukaryota; kingdom Metazoa; phylum Arthropoda; class Diplopoda; order Julida; family Julidae; genus Xestoiulus; species Xestoiulus laeticollis. The sequence continues at coordinate 20,184 of JAQGCC010000647.1, forward strand.
TGATATCTGTAATTAACAATTTACAAATCTTGTTTGTTTTACTTTTATTATGAACATCTGGAATATAAAAAAATTGTTTCAACAGGTGGCGCTGTTGATGTTCGAACGTCGAAGGTCGAGTGCTACGTACTTATGTAATTTAACTATTTTACGATCGTACGATGAAATGAAGACCTACTATCAATTTCATATCAATTTGACGTGGATTTGACCTTTGAGGTCTCGATGAGTGTTGAACGACGAACTTTATCAACTTTTCATTCCTAGCCGGAGTAGCCGAAGTTTAGACGCAATTCTGGGATTACCAGTCACGATGAATTTTGCAGGGCGAGTTGCAATAGTTACAGGAGCAGGTGGAGGTATGTGTATGGAAACTTTAATTTTGACAAATATAGTTTCTTGCACGTTTAATTTTATAAATCCGTGGATTCCGATTGGATTGGGAATGGTAATTATGTAAAGCTTTCGATTGTACAAGTAGGTTAATTAATTACGTAATGAGATCTAGGCTTCTAAACAGTTCTAAAGTTCGAATAGATTGTTTTTTTGCTTCTCTATTGCAATTCAGTAGCCTTCGTATGTGCAAAAAAAATAGACCGAACATGATTAAATTAGCTTAGGAGAAATATGTAATATATTTATAGTACATGCAAGATCGCGATAGTCCAAGATTATACATTTTTTATTGACTTGGTTCTAGGAAAGTTGCTCACGAGGAAAAATCCGCACGTCTGTCCTAATCTAGCAAATCGATCTTAAATTAACCAGCCAATTTTTGAGTGCATGCGGACGCGTTTTCACGGGTTTTATACAAAAAAATATTATAATAATTTAAAAAAAATATGCTTACACACCCATGGTCGGATCTTAATTAAATTACTATATACAGTAGCTAGAAATCCCTGAGTATATAAGAAGATTAAAAACATACTCTTGGGACCAGCAAAAAAATATGCTTTTAAACAGGTTCCTCTGCAGTCGATCGACATTGGTCCAAAGCCGGGCACAGCACATTTTATGCTTTTATAGAGGATATTACTTAACACAGGATGCTTTTAGACAAATTCTACTGTAGGTATAACTGCAATTAAGGGTTCGGCACGTTGCCTTGGCTATAGAAAAAATGCACAGAGTGCTGACTATACCTCGATACCAAAAGGGATTATATATCGGATTTTTTATTAGTTTGCGACCTAAGACAAGGAGAGGGACAATCGTAAAAATCTTCTGTTGACCAAGTTTTTAAACTTTTATCAAGAATTATCAGTCCTGGACTGGTCTAACGAAGATAATGGTGTTTTTATTTCAGGATTGGGGCGATATTATGCATTGCTCTTGGCCGAACGAGGTGCCGCTGTTGTTGGCAAGTATCTTTTCGAAGCTGCGAGCAAAAGTTAGTTATCTGTAGTATTATTTGGATATGTTAACTGTAACCATCTCTATGATTTTAGTGAATGACCTCGGCGGCAGTAGTAGTGGAGAGGGAAAAAGTACCGCTGCTGCAGATGTCATTGTGGAAAAGATTCGTAAAGAAGGAGGAAAGGCTGTGGCATCTTTCGGTATGTTACTAAATATTACATGTCCCATTATCAATGACTGGGTATTATAAAAACAAAACTAATTACAGATTCGGTTGAAAATGGGGAGAAAATCGTGCAAACCGCTCTGGATAATTATGGCCGCATAGGCAAGTGTTTCAAGCCCGTATGATTTTCTGCCATGCTCTTAATTGGTGTTTAATAACGTGTTTTCTGATTCAGATATCGTAATCAATAATGCGGGAATCCTCCGCGATCGTTCATTTGTCCGAATGAGCGATTCCGACTGGGGTGAGTGCCAAAATATGTAATGGAGCTCTTAAGCTTTTTACACAAGCCTCTGTACTAAATTTAAGTAAACCTTAAATTGCACATCTTGTATTTTTGTAGATTTAGTGCAACAGATACATTTACGTGGAGCGTTTGTTTTGACTCGAGCAGCATGGCCACATTTCCAAAAACAAAAATATGGCAGGCAGGTGTTTCGGTTTTGAATTTTGTGTCCTCGTAGATTCGCAAACGCGTGACAATCTAATGTTGTCACGTTGATATTTAGAGTAATTATGACATCGTCAGTGGCTGGAACTTATGGAAATTTCGGCCAAGCAAACTATAGTGCTGGTGAGTTTCCAAAGGATGGTAACAAATTGCAATGCTGCTTTCAATTGCCTCTTGAAGTTTTATTATGTTTTTAAAGCAAAAATGGGGTTAATTGGCTTCAGCAATACGCTGGCGGTCGAAGGAGCCAAGTACAATATTCATTCAAATGTTATTGTACCCATGGCTGCATCCAGACTCACAGAAGGGCTTATTCCTCCAGGTATGTCTAGACTTTAATCTGGAATCGATACTTGATATGCATCAGCATCATTTTTTATCAAGATTAACGATACATATTCCGATTATTTGCGTTATCACAGATATATTCGAAGAGCTTAAGCCCGAGTATGTGGCACCCGCTGTAGTTTGGTTATGCCACGAATCATGCGAAGAAACAGGAGGCATATTTGAAGCTGCCGGTGGATGGTTCGGGAAATGTGAGCCGAATTGGTTTCGTGAAATACGTGAGCGTAGTAACCAATGCTAATTTTTTTAATTTATGAATTTGTAGTTCAGTGGCAACGGTCTCTCGGTGCCATGCTGCGAAGGCCCGGAGTAAAACTAACACCCGAATTAGGCGAGTGGCACTTTTCTGACTTTCGTGCTGGCTTAATGGATGTATACTTATTCAAATTTTTCCATGATATCTTTAGTGAGAGATAGTTGGAGTAGCATCGTTGATATGAAAGATGCAGTGAATTTGACTAATTCACAAGGTTAGTAATTTTTTTTTCTTGTGCTTTGACCAAAACATGCATCTTTCATATTTTTTTCTGGGTTATTTCATTTTATTGATAGAGGCCTTTGGTGGCATCGTGGATGGCATGACTGATAAACGTAGACTCGTTCCCTCTAAAACCGCTGGAGATGGCATCGATCCAGTATGTGATTTGTAATACTGAAACTAGGGGTCATAATTTGGAGCAGTATGTGTTAAACATTTAAAACGCTCTTGCGTTATAGGAAGTTGCCATGGCTCACAAGTTGCCATCGACTCCATTTTCTTACAAAAGCCGGGATACCATTCTCTACGCTTTAGGCAGTAAGTTATTGGTATTTTAAGTCTGATTCGAATAATAGCAGATTGTTTACTCCTATAGTATGGCAGTTTTTAATCAACTTCTTTTGTGATAGTTGGCATATCCACTCGTGATGAAAACCACTTGCAGTATTTGTTTGAAGTAAATGACAATTTTGCACCATTTCCAACGTTTGGTATTATACCGGCGCAAGCGGCGCTATGGTCAGCAAGTACTGGAATACCCGGCTTGCCAATCAATCTTGCGCAGGTAGATAAATTTGTTTATACGTCTCAATTTTCAGCATTGTTCTGTGGGTCTATCCGGGAATGTTTACTTGTAAATTTGCTTTTTAAATAGTTTTGTACCGTTAAATTGTTAGATTTGTTTGTATGTTGCTAAATTATACCATACTACCTTCCAATTCTTTAAAAAAAATCATTGTGCAGATGCCTCCATGGTAGATTAAATTAATTTACATATCGTTCTTTTGTAGTTGGTTCACGGTGAACAGTATTTGGAAATATTAGCTCCCTTATTGCCCGAAGACAACCTTGTTTCCCACATCACCATTGCCGATATTTTGGATAAAGGTTCTGGAGCTGTCGTTATCTATGACGGTAATTGCAATTTCGTTGTAACAGTCGGCATATCTGAGTCTTAATCTTGAATTGTTAATGGTGTGAGGTATGTCGACCACAAGTGTTGGCCATTGGAGTCTGCCACTTTACAAATGCCGTCACGCCAGCTGACCTTGACAATGGCACATTTTAAATTATTTTCCAGTGAATTCATTCAGGGACAAGCAACACGTATTAAAGGCCCAATTTACCATTTTCTTGGTTGGATCCGGTGGATTTGGAGGCAAACGTGCCTCGGAAAAAGCAGTTCCTAGCTTGACTCCTCCATCTCGCAATCCAGATAAGGTCGTGCAGGTTCCAGTTGGTGAGGATCAGGTAAAACCTCACATTTTTCAAACGTTTCGGATTTTTGCTTTACTAAGATTGTCTCGCATTTTGGAAATTAAAAAATTTTGCCGGCCAAATGAATTTTTTTAGGCTGCTTTGTATCGATTGAGCGGAGATAACAACCCCTTGCACATCGATCCTGAATTTGCTGCGCTTGGAGGCAAGTGTTTTATTTATTTTTAAATAAATATTAAATATTTCGACATATTTGTAATCGTTAAGATGTCTCCTTATAATATTAAAATGTGCAGGAATGATTTTACAAACGATATTTAGGTTTTTCAAAACCAATCTTGCACGGGTTATGCACGCTGGGTATTGCCGCTAAAGAAGTGGTCAAAGAATTCGGTGGTAATAACCCCAAAAGTTTCCGATCGATCAAGGTAAGCGCGTAATTTCCCACATTCGTCATAATTGGGCGATGTAGTCTGTGCCGATTTTTTAAACTTTTTAACTCGATTTTTTAAGGTGAGATTTTCCAAACCTGTTTATCCAGGACAGACTTTGAGCGTCGAAATGTGGAAGGAGGGCAATAGAGTGTTTGTTTCCTGCAAGGTAATTAGATAAACGTGAAGCGAAGTTTCGGACAAGGAGTTTTAGTTGGTTGATAAAAATTTCATGCAATCATTTAACGCAGGCTTTGGAAACCGGTGAAGTCGTTATTTCTGGTGCCTATGTTGACCTGAATGCCGGTGGTGAAAATGCAGCGACGACTCAAGGAAGCGAAGCTTCTTCGGCTAAGGTGCGTATCAAAATACCAATATGTAATTTGAAATTTTAGCTTTAACTTATAAAATTTTCCATTTCACACCGCTATTTATATTCACACACATTTCACAAGCACTATCCTGTTGTCATTACTAAGATGAGGGGAAATGATGTGGAACTATTTTAATTATTGATAAGACATGAGGAAATTAAGCATTTGTTTGTAAAAGTTTCAAGAAATCTTTAATTAATGCTTAGTAATAAATTCGTAAATATTATTGTGTGATACATGTATTTATTTTGGACATGGTATTCGGTCTGTGCTGTTTATAACCGGGTTGATTAGAATATATACATGTATACCAATTGCACATTGGGCATATTTAGGCTGCTGGAAGCGGTGAAAGTGATGAGTTTTTCGAGAAAGTTGCCGAACGTGTGAAGAGCGAGCCGTCTCTGTGCAATCAAGTGAATGCAGTGTTTCTGTGGAACATTTTGAAGGAGGGCAAACCGTTTAACAAATGGAGTGAGTACATTTTATAAAACGGACAAATTCTTTGTAATTTCTTGCTCGGATATCCCATTAACGAGTTTGTATTTGACTTTTCAGCCCTCGACATGCGCGTGGGCCAAGGCAGCGTGTACAACGGAGAGCCAAAGGGCGATAAGGCCCAATGCACTCTCACTTTGGAAGACGGAGACGTTGCTCTTTTGGCTACTGGAAAACTAAACCCTCAAAAGGTAAGCATTTTAAGGTCTGCACTCTGGGAATGTTTTCCAGTTTATCCCTTTTTAAAACGAGATTCTTTTGTTTTAGGCATTCATGTCTGGAAAACTAAAGATTTCTGGTAACATCATGCTGACCAGGAAATTATCGGCGCTCTTTCAATCCCAATCTAAACTGTGATTGCCTCGTGATCAACTCGGCGCAAACTAACGTGGAAGGTACCGTAACCAATTTAATCGGATAAACTTTGCAAGCAGAGTCAGTGGTTGTGAAGAAGGGGGAAATTTTTTAAATAGTACATGTATATTAATTATGAAATCAATGATTTTTAACTATGATTCACCACATTATTAACTTTCTTGAAATTCAGTTTACTGGGATGTAAATTTTAATTAAACACCAAAAAAATAATCGAGGATCTGTACTACTTGCCTTTCCTTGAAAACTCCTGAAATTTATACTTCATTGCGGGATTTACGATGGCGTAAATGCGCTAGAGTCACTTGTTTGCTTACTACTTTTCCGTAGTAGATTGATGAAATTTTCATATTTGTACTGGATTTAAGTCAGTAGATCTATGCTGCTTAGTGATTCCATTAAGCAAATCGCTGGTCCTCATAAGCATTTATTTTCCGTTTGTATATATGTATTGGAGTATCTGGGACTTGGTGATAGATTACATTAAATGGAGGATGATCATAAGCAGTCTACTGTCGGGTAGACATTTGCAGTAATGAGTTTTATTTGATCATCTCGTAGAATTTGTTCGGACTGTTCTGGTATCCCAATTGTTTGTGGTAATAATACAAATCAAGACACTGACTGTTTAATAATATGCCTTTACTGGCTTAAGTGGACTTCTTTAATTAAGCTATTTCTAAAGACCCTTAACTAACAATTGGAAAGACTTTAGAAGATAACAATTTTTGGGTGCTTGATTTTATTCAAAAATTGCACGACTGTTACAATAAAATAGTTTGGTTCTATCCACTAATACATAATACATTTATCACAAAAGATCAAAATCCAAAACTCTTTCGAATGACTGTTTACAGCTGCTAGTCTTTCTACCCATCGTAGCGTTGATAAAATACCCCCAAAAGTAAGAAAGTCATCCTCCTCGTTGATATAATATTAAGAATCCAAAAACCACGTTATAACTGTGGACGTTAAAAGTAAATAAAAGTAGATGTGCTCGGGCGAGTTACTTCTTGCCCCTTGCGACCGGAGTGAGAACGTCCAAAACACTGTCGATGTTGCCATTTTTAACTTCCAAAAGCTGGGTCAACCATCCGCCTTCGTTGCTGAATCCCATGGCCAACATTTGACTCAGAGCGCTTCTGATAGTAGGATCTAGAATAGGAAAATTATCGAAAGGTTAAACGCACATTTTGCATATATCGAGAAAGAAAGACGAGATGAAATGCACCGAAGCATATCTTCATGAGTGTCAAATTCTCTAAATTTAGACGCTGTTGCCATGAATTAAGACTTTGAATTTTGATATCTTGCCAAGGTGCTAGATCACCACCAAGTTATAAGTTTCGATCCAAAGGCCGCTGAATTTAGCTTCTCGTGAACTAGTCTACCCATTAACGTAATAGCTTGTATACTAACTGGGGTGTTGCGGTTCGTTGCTCATGAGGTTAATTTCGTCGGCGATGGATGTGGTGGGAGGTCCGGTTTTGGGGATAGCACCACCATCATTGTTATTCTGAATTATGGCATCTACGGGTGGAATAAGGGCACGTTCCTTGTCCTCGATGTAGGTCCAATCCCCGTTTTCGTTGTCGATTGTCACGTTGGCGGATGTAGTTACTTTGGTTGGTTCCTGGTTGGAATAAATCTCGTTAGCAGAGCGTTCGAACCTCGGACGTTTAATTGTTAACCAGGGATTAGCGAGTCTCACCTCGTTCAGTTCTGGGTACAGCAGCGGCGTTTCCTCTGCGACTGCGTCGACCGCAGTAGGCAAATTGTCATTGACGGGTGCAGATTCTGGAACGATGGGCACTTGTCTTTCGATCGGGGTTTCGGTTTTCTTTTCGGTCTTGTTTTCAGTACTAGGGGCCTTATTTTCCGCTTTGTTAGGGCACGGTTGACGATTGCCACACTGTTGTCGATTTCCTCCGTGCTCTACGTTCACGTCAACGTCGATTCCTGAAAACGAACGTTGCTTGTTATTAAAACGTCACCAAAGAGATCACAAATCGCCCACTGGATCTTTGATCTATTAGGCTTGCTTACCGAGGGGATCGAGCATTGCAGCAACTGTTTCGCCAACTGATCGTAGAAAGTCCTGAGGGGCAGTTGGGTTGGGGTTTGCATCGGTGCGTTGGCTTTCAGCATTTGCATTTCCGTTAGCGAAGTCTAAAAATCACAAAAGTTTTCAGTTATTTCTCTCTACTGAACGTCCGTGCAAAGACGTCTCAAAGCAGAAATCTCAATTTTTTAAACTGGGCGATCACTAATTATTAAGCCGAGCAAAGTGTGCACCGAAATAATTTTGTGTAATTAGATATTTAAAAAACGTATTTTAAAAAATGGAAAAGGCAAATTGTTGATAGCTCAATTTGTGACTAATCTTCATGTGACCACATAAGCAGGATAAAACATTGGATGAAGGTCAAATAGCACTATCACTGTGCGAAACAGTACCTAACTTAATCAATTTTTCAATGATTTTGATAGCGCAGTTAGCGTAAACAATGTGCAATGTGTTTATCACCTTTCATATCATGCGCTATCTGCATTTTGTATTTCGTAAATCAGTGTTTTCTACTTTTTTTAACAAGTTGACAAAATTATTGCATCATAGGCCATGTTTTCTTACGAGCAATTTTTCTCTATTAATTATTGAAATTGGAGAAAAAAATGTGGTTTTGCTGTACTCACTTTGTTGTGGAGGCAGACCACCCAACGTCGTCCATATCTTGTCCAAGACTTGTTGAAACTGGAAGGGATAGTTGTATTTGGTCTGTTCGTTGGCAGAATCCTCGGCCGAGCCCTCACCCTCTTTGTGGCTAGGGTCCTCGTGCTTGTAAGGGCGACGCCGAGAGAAACCCGGGAATCCGTGGCGACCGTGACGTCCATGTCTCATTCCGTGGCGTCCGAAAAACCACGGCATGAAGGGGTTAGCGTGGTACTAAATGCAGACAGACGAGGAATCTTTAGTGAGCCTGATTTACAAGTTACAAGAATGGAGTTTGCTCCTGGGAGACTAAACTTACCGGATCGGTGGGTTTCGGGATGCGAAACATGGTGTGTTGCGGGTGAGCACATTTGGTTTCGCATTTGTGACACAGGTCGTAATCCGGGCATTCCATGCATTTGTATCGGAAGCCGTAAATGGGTCCTTCGCAGCCATCGCAAGTAACCCCGGTATGCAGTTCCCCGGAGGTTTTAGCTCCCGACTCGGTTTGAGTGCCGCTACTGGGCAACGGCTGTGTCTCGCCTATAACTGATCGAAGAGAGAATGGTTGATCAGTACAAAAAAAAAGCCTAACTTGATGCAGAAATCCGAAGAAATGGTCAACTACATACCCCTCACATAAACTCTGAAAATGTTCTTAGTAGTAGAATGCATAGCTGACATTAGTTCTTCGTCGCTTGACACGGTGATAAAATCACCCTCCTCATCTGCAAGAAATTAGCATTGCATTAAAATCCACCGATCGAGATTTAGCAGTCGGATTAGCGGCAATGTCTCATATCAAAACCTACCTTTCCATTGCAAAACGACTGGCGAATTCCGGCCGATCAGAAATATGCCTACAATCTTCTCTTTCAATTGTTGAAAAAGATTGGGTAATTTTGGATCGAGAGCAAACCGGCGAATTTCCTCTTTTCCGTGTAACGGGACGGCTTCCGTCAACAAGTATGCCTTTATTGACACTGACATTTTCAGTGATAATTATACCGTAATATTTGCAGATCTGCAATTTATAAAATACCAGATTAGTAAATTTGATTGAAAGTGAAAGTTTCTGTAAATTTCATATATATTATATACATAAATATTTCGTATATAATTAGATTTTCAAACTAAACAATATTAATTAACTGATGGATTGATCCCGTTTTTCAATAAAAGATTATAGACACTGGTAGAGAAATTAAACACGAAATATAAGCTCAGTTCCAAGTGCATTAAATAATAAAATGAAATCATTTCAATGTTTTATTATTTTATAATGAATCAACTACGAAATATAAAACTATCTGAGCTAGAAAGACGAGTGAGAAAAAAAAGTAATTGACATTCACGGCATTGCTTGATTTCTCGATTTTTTGAACATGATTAGTTGGTGCATATCACGTGTACATGTAATGAAACCGTTTTTATCACAAGATCAATTAGGCCTGCTGATCACATGATGGTTAGCCAAGTTAGGCCTGCAGCAAAGGTACGTGACACGATTGAAAACAAGTTTAGTATTTATGTCTTGTCATCATCACATGGATAGTCCAAACGTCAAATTTAGGCCTAATTATGTAAGGAAAAAAATTGGGGTAGAACCCGTCCAAACTTTCAGCTCCCAGTTAAGTCAATAAAAATTAATATTTTGTGGATCTGTAGATTTTTGAGAATATAATGTATATAGCCATTTGATTTGTTTAGCACTGGAATAACCATATTTGTCATGCAGTTTAGTAGAATTAGTAAAAATTAAGAAATAAAATGTTTATTTTGTTTTGTTTAATTAGCACTGGAAGTAAAGTTTTTATCAGCAAGAGAATAACCTATACATGTATGAGCTAATTATTTTGATTTATATTTGAAATTAAATGAACTAAAAAAGGAGAGACGAAGGAATAGGAGTATAACTAATTCTTGAAGAAATATTAATAAACTATCATAATATATCAAATTAACTCAAAATATGTACGAAAAACTCGAATAACATCGAGTTTTTTTTTTACATATTTTAGTTTTAATTTGATTTAATTATTAGGTTAGTTTACTAAGAATATTTCTTCCAGAATTAATTATACTCCTAGATTTTCCTTCTTCATATCTCCTTTTTTAGGTTGATGATCGAAATTTGGTAACATATTAAACATCGAAATTTAAAGGTGAATTTTATCGATCTTATCACAAATTACCTAAAGTTAAATTTATCACAAATTACCTAAAGTTAAATTTCCAATAAAGGTTGAAATATAATATTATGATGGAATTAGGATTTTGGAACCATATGTTCGCGTCATTTTATATTAAAACAAGTGTTTGTTTTCAACAAGGTGTATGGTTTTTAAACACAATGATTTCCAGAATCCATTTTCCTGACAGTTTTAAATTATAAATTTATTTATTCCAACGTCGATATTATTTCCAAACAAACTAAATAATATATATAAGTAGCTAAAATATATTATATATCTCTTGGGATAAGAAAGACGAACGAGAGAGAAGTAAACAAAGAAAAAAGCCCGAGTGACGTTTAAAAATCAAGTGTTGTTTATAAACAAGTACGTACCAGTATAGCTCACCTCTTATACTGTGAGTATAGGAAGTCAAATATGCGTTGCTTAAAGACAATGATGAATTCCGTGTAGAATTTGACACTCGATTTGTTCCGTCAATGCACTTGAAGTCTTGAATCCTCTGTGGATGTATGAAGATAAAAGCTGTGAAACCTTTTGTATTTATAGTGGACAGAGTCCCTCGTCCTCAACACCGTGAAATAAGTGACTATACAGAATTGAAGAGCACTGGAACAATCTACAAAAAACGACAACTTGGATCACATGAGGATGACGTCATTATCACGAGACGATGATGACGTTGCATCAGCTGCTTTTTTTATTCTATAGGCCATCTGCATTCAAAGGTAACGCCCAAATAATGCTAGGTCATCGTTAAAATCAATAATTTCAATCTACATGTTACATGTATTTTTATATGTAACTTCCTTTATATCTTAAAATTACAACAGTATATGTAACCTCTTTGCTATAATAGGCCTATATATATGGCGGGCTTTCTGAAATTTTAAACTTGCAAGTAGGACTAATTAAAACTTACAAGTTAATTAGTCCTATTTATATGAAATAAAAATTTATTTTCAATATATTTTGAAAATTTATTTTTGTGAAAAAGTCTTTTTATGAAAAAGTCAAATTATAAACATCAATATTTGAATCTGCATTTTACATGATGCTATATAGGCCTATATCTGATCTGATGTTTTTTTAGGCCTTTAACTTATATTATTTTGAGAATTTCTTCTATTTGTTTTAAATCTGTTAAGAAATTTAATATAATGGAAAATATAGTAATTGCACAGGAGATTTATTAATGACGTATTATTTATATACTAAAAAAACTATAAAATATACCTCAAAATTCATCTATACCTACAATTGTACATGTGTAGCTATACATATACATAAAATAATAATTTTGTAATGATGCGTTTTTCTATGAATTTAAAACGCCTTTTTTCAAAAAATGAATTCGATAAAAAATAGCAGGATTCCTGTCCTTGATCTACTTGTATATGCCAACTCATCGTTTGTTTTTTCAAATTATTTTTATAATTTCCATCTGGTTTCCCTAAAAAAACTCCCTGAGACAAGATTGGGGAAATCTTTTATAATTAAAAACATTGAATTTTGTAATATATTTTAATTAAAAGGGTATATTATATTTACTTTAAAGTAATTGAGTTTAAATATTTATTTTTTTAAAGTATCGCTGATATACGATTGAAAGTTTATTTTAAAGTAAAGCCACGTTCTCACGGAGCCAATAAAGCCGCGACATTGATGCCCAAAAAAGTCATGATTTCTGTCGTCACGGCTTTAAGCCCCGTTCTCACGGAGCCAATAAAGCCGCGACATTGATGCCCAAAAAAGTCATGATTTCTGTCGTCAC
>JAQGCC010000648.1:0-32620 GCA_034698905.1 Xestoiulus laeticollis
ATTATGTCAAATTCTCTCATAGGCCTACGTATAAAATCCATTGTATGAAACCAACCTATTATTATTTTTATTATCTTACTATCAATATTTCAAAAATCTTTTCTTACAAAATCTTACATTGATTTATCTGGAAACAGGTTCTGTCGATGAAATTGTGTTTTATGTCTGTTTTTGTAGATTGCTCTTGGGATTTTTGTTGAGAATTACATTTTGGTTTACTTTTTTAGACAATATATTGTCTGAGCTGAATGCAATCTTCAACAGAGGAAGTAAAGTAATTATTTCATGAAAGTTTCTGGTGAAAAAGCAAATTCGTTTGTGGTTTTACTTTTTCTTAAAGAATTTATGATCGCATTTTTAATGAAATTCCTATAGCAATCAAAGGCTCTCGCGATGTTTCTTATTAGGTCAAAATAAATTTTTTTGTATAAGCTTAAGTTATGTTTAATACATAAAGTGCATATACATTAAAGACATGTGGTCAATATACAAAGAATTTGTATAAAGGAAAACCAACTTATGAAAAGTGCAGAGTAATGTCACTTTCCCAAGTTTTACTGTATTAATATAGTTTTCTAACTTCATTTTTGGGTCTGGATTATGTGTACTTTCATTGAATTAAATAAAATTGTAGCTATACAATATATGTTGCAAAAGTTAAATTATATTCAAGTACATGTTGATAAAGACTATATGCATTTTGCGTTATGATTTCTTTGAAGGCGAAAGAAAAGTCATTTTGAAGAGTACTAAAACGACGCAAAAACATGTCTAAATAGAACAGCTACAAACTTTAATTTTCTTGAAGAAGCTCTCAACTGCATTGGTAATGCACCGTTAAACTTTTTTATGCTTTCTTGTTTATCTTTACTTCGTCGTATATATATAGCTTCTCATTTTAATATTTGAAAATATTACTCTTGATAGCAAGGAGGAGATGAGATGTCATTTTTTTGCATCGAAATTATTTCTTATACCTATTTTAGGCACGTAATTCGCTATCCATTGCCTATATACAAAATTTAATTTCAGAGCTTGATTGGTATGCTCAATACACCACGATACCTTCATAATATGAACGTTAGTGGGAAAATGAACGCCTCGATGTTCGTCGATGGATTAAAAAGAGGTGTTTTTATTTTTGAATACACAAAATAAAAAATTCCTACAATGCACCGGTTTATTCATAAAAATAAAAAACGAAATTTCGAAAAACTCGTATATAAAATCGCTTCATTAAAACTCAATCGACCTAGATGAAAAAAAGAGCCAATTTGATTTACATATTTTAACGCATACATTACAACAGTAATTTAAAATGACATATATACCCGGCAACGATTTTTTACACCCTTTAAATTTGCAGGAATTGTCAGGTCTCTTATAAAGAGGGATTGAACTGAAATGGCATAAGCTTATTTCTGTAAAGTATATTATACGGAAAGTAGACAAAAGTTACATGTATATTAAAGTTCTTTCAGGAATGCGTCGAGTATACATACTTTTTTCAATAAATTCGAATTAATTATAGCCAATACCTTAATTGTATTCCTTTAAAAAACTTTAGATATACAGTAAAAACTACCAAAAGTAACCAAACAAAAAATTGTTAAGTCGGTATAACTGAATACACGTGGTTACCATACCGTGAATCATACGTTGTTGACACCGACTGACTATAATTAGACAATTTTGAGCTGTTTTTTATAATTAAAAAGGCTTTGCTGCTTTATTATAAGGAAATACAGCCACGATTAATAACATTTAACCATGGGCTTATAGCTTTTAAACAGGAAATACGATTTTTGATGGGAATAACCATTGCTAAGATCTAAATCAACCTTTAAATTTCCATACAGTTTACAATACCTTTCAAGAACATTTTTATATAGGAATAATCTAGTCATTGTCGTAAAGGTCTTTTTTACCAATTATTTTTATTAAAGAACTACATTGAAAGGACAAAACAGTTTACAAGACAAACTGCACGGTATGCATGACAAAGTTAAGAATTAGCTTGGTAGCCCAGGCCAGTTTGTCTTACTTTGTTATAGCTTTGAAATTCCAAAGCTAATTAAATACAAAAGTTAAACTTGGCTATAAATTTCTCCACATGGTTTCTCCTGCAATCCATTCAGTATTCCGGACACGAACTGCTTTTCTTTTCATACTCTTCCAATGAGTGTTTGCAAAATAAATCAATTTCATATCCCGTGTAAGATTAATGGGCCCCGACTTGCACTGTGACGTGTTTTGTACCAAACTGAACGGACTGCACCATTATTCTACTGCTATTTTTTACACACTGCAATTCTAGCCCATTAATCTCAATGCAAGCGTTCGCTCCTGAGGTCTCGAAGATGTTCCCTGTCGACGACATCTTATTCGTCATCATAATCCTCACCATCTATGACATCATTAAAAAGTAATTGGTTCCGTGGCAGTGCTGCAATACTCGATAACTGAACCATTAGCAATACAAAGGAAACTGACACCCAGTTGTACAGGGTGCACGCGGTGACATTTTAAAAGAGGGGTAAATATCAGTTCAAACAGGACGATCAATGATGTCACCGATGTCAACAACGTTTGTCAAGTGTCAAACCTGACGGAGGTTATTGCATTTCATATTTTATGGACTTTTTTTCAGAAAGTTGAAGACGAAGGTGTACAAAAACTTGACATAAAAAATGTCATCCTTGGGTTTCTAAATGTTGTTCTAAAAGTGACGAAATTTAGGGCACAACCTCGATCACCTTAACAACTAAAATTAGACGTACTACAACATTTGTAAACCTCACAAAGGCAGAAAAGGCCCTATGATAAAAAAGTTTAAAAAATACAAATGTACTTCCTAAATATTAAATATGGCCTTTTGAGGTTTGTAGGGTATATATCAATTGTCCCTTGTACCTTCTGTGAAAAAAATTGGCACGATAGGTCACAAGCTAAACTTAGGGTTAAAGTCAGTGATCACTAAAGATAATTTTTTAGCACTTTTATTTAGAGGTAGCCATGAATGTTCATAACGGGACACTGTTCATAATTCTAGTTAATAAATGTTTTTTTTTATTAATTTTGTTTTCTAACTAACTTCTATGTCTGTTTTAAACAATATAACATCAAGAGTGGATTTGGCCTACTAGAAAAATAACCAAAAGTGAATAAAAGAATAAAAATGGGTTTTTTAAATTAATTTTACCAAAGCACAACAAGCTCATATAGATATAGGTTTCCACAAAAATTAAGCTACTACTTTATGTTTACCTTTGATATAGCAGATAACGTGAGGGAATGTGACATTAACATTGCTACTCATAATACATGTCATAGTTTTTTCGTGTGCTATTCCATCAAAGTTACCTTCATGCCCTCGCACGATCCATTGAGCCACTCAAAACAGTATAAACCAGAAATATATGGCATAAAAAATGCAACAATTGATTTTTACCGATCGAGTTACCAATGTCAAAAAAAGAAGATAAAAACACCCATATTGAAATATTAAATACGTGGAAAGAGACAACGCTAAATAGCCATCAAGTATAGCAGTGCAACAATTCCTGGTTAATCATTTAGAGCATTTAAGATGGAAGAAACAGTCCCTGGAGAAAGCGTCTAAATGAAATGTTGCGTTTGGTCAGATTAGAAATTCAATTACGGCCGACTGCACAGAGTTCATTAACTTAAAGTGAGGATTACAATGAACGATAATTGAAGATTAGCGCTGAGTGCATTACATCAATGCAAATTTTCGTCTAATGGGAATTATAAAAAAATATCACTTACACTTACTGTATATTTACCTCACTAAAACTGATAATAAAACTACGTTTATTTACCATATGGTACACCCAGCTTAAAAAATAACATACTGTAAATATTACAATAATGCTCAGGTTAAGTTTTCTACACTTATTTCAAGTTTGGTACAGAATATATATTCTTTAATCCATAATTTGTGTGCACGTATGTATTGTTATGCCGTTGTGATATGGCCACTGAACACGTGATGCAAATAATGCGCCGTATAATAATAGAATTCGTGACCGGGGAATATTTAAATTAGTTGAGTTAATTTGAAAAAAGCCATTGTATAACCAGGAAATAAAATTAAGGAACACACATTTAATTATAAGCCTTTTTCAGAACCACCAAGGAATTTTATCAGATTTTTTTATAAGCACATGTGTATAGATAAATGCATCCAAAATACATGAGCTGCAAATCATTTCGGCACTTTTAAACATTCATCATGTCTGAATCTATTTCGCGGTATTTTAAGAACATTGTAAATTATAGAAGAAATCTCTTCTAGCATCATGTGCAAAACTTGACAGATTTTCTTTTCCTTATAGTAGTCTGCGAAAATTGCATCTTTACTTCAACATCAGTCTGCACTTAAAAGTAAAGTGCGTTCAATATCTGTCAAGGCACTAAATTCGAGCGCTTATGCGCTGTAAAAAAATACGTATTCTATCATTTTTATTTGAATTTAAGTGCTAATATATGTCTTCCAACATTCCCTATAATCAGCAGTAATAGGACTATATTTGCCCCCATATTAAATTACGCATTGCTATATCGTTTTTCAATATTAAATAAACGATGAGAAAAAAAACAGGGGTGTTTGCACGCATGGAACCTCTAACTAAGACAGCATGACATCATTTATATTACATTTGCGTGTACGTGTTACAATGTCGCGTGCGATTCCAGTATTTGCCAAAACATCCTTCGTAAGATTTAGAGATGAAAATTGATTACTTTTTATTGAATTTGTATTAGTGTCATTATGCATTCGTATACATGTATGTAAATGTAGGCTAGAACATAAAATTTGCCTTATTTCAGTTCGGCATCCTATAT
This sequence comes from Xestoiulus laeticollis, assembly GCA_034698905.1. Classification (NCBI taxonomy): domain Eukaryota; kingdom Metazoa; phylum Arthropoda; class Diplopoda; order Julida; family Julidae; genus Xestoiulus; species Xestoiulus laeticollis. The sequence goes on from JAQGCC010000648.1 coordinate 4,870, forward strand.
ATGAATTAAAATTACAGCAAATTTCAAAATGAATTGTATAATACAACCTTATAATTTGTAAAATTATAATGCATTTTGTAACATTATAATCCAAAATATAAAGAAATGCAATATTGCAACAACACCAGCCATATATGTACCGGTAAAGATAGAATATAATGTATCTTGGGAATGTATTTTGAAATACATTGTTAGAATATAGTAGACCTGCATGATATTATATAAAAATACTAATTGTTATATTCCATAAAAAAATAAAGTTTTATCTAATACAATACAAAATTAAACGCACTATTAAAACGGCTTTATCTATGCATCCATATCTGGGAAATTCCCTACAGAAGGTATTTTGATATAGCCTATACGCTCGTATGTATACATTCCACAAAAATAAAATAAAAAAAATATTAAAAATATTTAATTTTGAAATACATCTAATGAGCTGTCCATAAATGACGTCACGCGATTTTGGCAGATTTCCCTATAGTTCGTGACGTCATGGACGGCCCCTAACAACTCAATGAATGAACTATGAAAATCAAGGATTCTGAACATGCGTATAGTCAGTTCCTGCACACTAGTTCCTGTCACGTAGGCACGCGCAGCACGTGCTAATTATTCTTATTTGCAGAATTAACGAAATTTAGAAGTATTCCTGATTTTCAGTTGAGAAAACGAAATTTGTTAGTACTTTCCCAGCTTCAATTTATGTATCAAAATTGAGAGTTAAAATACGAAATTACATGAAGGATGTCTCACAAACTTCCAACCATCATCCTAGATGCTGGCGGCTTCGGAATCAAATATGGTTTGGACACCGATAAGGGACCGAGGGTGATCAGAACCCTCTTGGCAACCCCTCGCAACCCACACAAACTTTCATCACCCAGCAAAGCTTATAAAGTAGGAAATGAGGCCAAAACTGCCATTGACTCTTTCCTAACCTCGCCCATAAGTAAGAGGAAAGTAGTGGACTGGGATGGCATGGATAAACTCTGGACGTACACATTCGAAGAGGCCCTCAAAATTAAAGAGTACAAAGATCGCAATATAATTCTAGCAGCACCAAGTCTGGCTGCCGCTAATCACAAAAACAATACCTGCGAGTACATGTTTGAGAAGTTCAATTTTGGAGGAGTCTACGTCGGCGATGCTTCGGAGTTGGCAATGCGGTGTGCAGACAAAACCACTGGTCTTGTGATAGATAGCGGAGAAGAAGTGACCCAAGTTGTACCAATTGATAATGGAAGAGTTGATGAAAAACAATTATATGGTGCAGATCTGGGTGGCAAGGTATTTTAAATTCATCAAGGCATTTTTGTTTCCCCTCTCAATACAGTTTTCCAATGAAAAAAGTTCAGGAATACATTGATAAGTTTTGGAAGGTTCCCTGACGTAAATTTCCAGACTTCACTTGACTACACTACAAATTAACACATCTTAAAAACTGTTCACGAAATAAGACGTTGTGATGCATTTTAAGAAATTTAACTGAAATTAATATGCATCTTCTGCATTTCTTTTGTTTACTGCCCGTCTTATTACAAAAAGTGATGATATTAAGATAAATCTTTGCTCTTATTTCGTGCATGATACTTAATTTAAGATATTTTGATTTACTGTGTACTATTAATAAGGACTTTCGTTGTGATATTAGTTCTTTCGTGCTATTATAATAGAGGTTGCCCGAGTAGAAAAAAATCTTTTTGGTTAAAAAAAAAAGGAAATTCCCATATCTATAAATTCAGGGCTAACTCAATGTCCAATCTCTTGGCTTTTTTGATAACTAAATACATCGTAACTGGTAATGTGTAAACAATTGCGTTGATATTCCCTGACTTTTACAACAACAAAACTCACGTTTTCGGACCCTTATCTTATTTCATTTATAGTGGTTTTCCACTATGGTTTTCCAGGAATTAATTCCAGCTCTGTGGCATCCCTGTATTAAAAATTAGTAGGCTACATAATTGCAGGTATACATTTAAGTATTTCAGAACGTCTGTTGTCACAACTTTTTTTTTCTTATAAGTACATGTATTATAGACTTTAAAATTAACTAATATTGTTTTCTTTTCCAACTATATTTAATTTGATTAATAGGACGTTTCTAGATATCTGAGTTTTCTTCTCTATAAACAACTAAGCGCCTATAATATTGTCGACCAAGATATAATTAGAAAAATGAAAGAACGCATGTGTAAAGTGGCACTAGACTACGAAAATGAATCTACAAAGAGCAACATACGCAGGAAACTTTTCGCCCTTTTTCCCGTAGGACCCAGGCAAAAGGATCAAATTCATCTTGGTCTTTCTAGAATTCGATGCACAGAACTTTTGTTTAATCCTTCAATTGATGGTAGTAGAAATTTACAGCGTCCTGGTATTGGAAATATGGCAATCGAAGTCGTGAAACCTTACAGTCCTAAAATGCAGCAACACATGTTGCATCACATTGTCTTGGCTGGTGGAAATACAAAATTCAAGGGCTTTCAGGAAAGATTGCATCAGGACATTGTTGACTTACAAGTACCAAACAAAATGTTCAAAATCCCACTTCATTTCCTAACTCTTGAAGGTGTGCAACGTGAATATCCAACGTGGTGTGGTGCATTATTAGCAGCAAAAGCGGAAGACTTTAAAAAATCTCTGATTTCTAAAGCTGAGTACAGAGAACGTGGGATCGCTTATGCAACAATAAAGACAAGGCCCCGAAAATAAAACATAATATTGTGAACTTGAATGTGAGATTAAAAATTTACAGTGGCTATACAGTCAAATTTGCAACAGAATATTGCCGAACAAGGTGCAAAAACAAGATGGATGGCGACTGCAAGTTAAAAATTAAGAAGCATCTTTTTATGTATAACAAAATCATTCGAAATTAAAAATGCTGCATTTCAGGTGAACCGAATTTAATTTAATTTTTTAGTTTCAATTGTCAATATAACTAGATGTCAATATCGCACATGAAACATTTTTGTTCTAATAAAACAAGTAACTTATATTTGTAGTCAGGTGACAGTAACCAATTTATTATCACCAGTTGGTGCATGCATTTGAGATGTTGTCCATGAATTTAGATATCGCCAACAAATGGAAGTTATTCAAATACAGTAATTTCAAATCAATTTAAAGTCACTGGGAAAAGGAATTCCTTTTGTGAAAATCAATGAACAATAAGCTTAATTCAGGAAAGCTTGAAATTTTATTTCCCTGAGAAGAATGTAGATGTTATCCAATTTTATAATTTTAAAACTTCTCTAGATGGATTTAATCCTGCAACAATTGACAAGATTGAGCAAAAAGCTGTAAAAATGTATTTGCAATATGCTTCGTTCAGGCAAGTCACAGGTGGTAGACAAATAGAAGTATAACTATCAATTGCTTTTTAATATATTTTCATAATTGTTATTTGAGTCTGGGATGTCCAAAATAAGATAACTATGACCAACTAGGATAAAAATATACTATTCATATATCAAGTTACGCGATGCTGCTGTATGTTTTTCTAAGTTAGACTTGCTGTCGAATTCGAAGAAAATGCACTTTTCACACTGTATTTCGAGTATTTTTCATCACAAATAGCCATTACGTGTAGGTTTTCACGGATTGAACAATGTTTTTTCCTCCAATTTTTCAGGCTTTCTCGGTTTCGATCCCTCATTTATAATCGAGTTGACAGTTTTGGGGTAAGTATCTTATATGCGCAGTAAGAACGCTGACAGCAGTTTAAAATTCGCCAAGAAAGAAAAAAAAAACTATATGTACATGTATAAGTCATAATGTGGTTGTGTTAGCGGGTGATCGAAACCTTTGAAGCGATTCTGGTGATAAAATTGCACAGATATCAAATAGAAAATCGCATTGATATTGAAGCGTTGACAGCTGGATATGATAAACTACAAAGGATAAATTTTCCTTAGCTATTATTGTGAAAACATGGCTATTTGAGCACATGAATAGATTGGAAGCAGCAAATAGAATCACTATGCGGATTAAATTAAAGCATGCAGGTTGCTAATAAGGTTATCATCATTTTAGATGTGAATATAACAACTAAATCTGGTTGCTCAAAACATGCAGTGAAAAGAGCATTTTAGAACATACTCAACAAGATTTATAATTTTCAAATGGGATGTTCCATAATTTCATACACTGGGTTTTCACTACATCACTTCATATAAAAACTTACTTATAACAACTGTCCACGAAATAAGACGATATATGGCTCATTTTCACAAATTTAATTAAATTAAGATTCATGTTTTCCAATCCTTTTGTTTAATGTATATCTTATTAAAAGTTGCAAATAATTTCAAAATAAAAAAGCGACTTTCTCTATTGTCAAAACGGCTAACCTCATCTGAGTAGGTGATTATAGAAGATATAATAACAATGAAAAAGTCTGAATAATACGACACACCTGCAATCATTAATTAACGTAACATCACCCACTTTAATAATAGAATACTTGTTGTAAAGCATTGTCATGTATGAATTAATATGCAGTCACGCGTGCTGGGAATATGCAATCCTTTCTCATAATAAATATGCATGAGGATACATTATTCTGAGTAAATGTGGAGTCTTATCGTATGAGACCCCAATATAGTTTATTAGATTATGGAACATCACATTACTATCCCAAATAAGAATTGTAAATGTTCTTGAATATGTTCATTCTTGAGTAAGATCTCATAATATATACTCTTAAAATCTACTTATATTAAGAGGTTCATGTCATTGAGTCCCATCTTTGATGTCGTGATTTCCATTTGGTTCTATTTCTAGCACTAGTGAAAAATCTCATTATGTCTCATAGAGGAGATTATATTAGATTATGGAACTTTCTTATGAGACCAATGAGACTTGCTAATGAGACTAGTGATAATATATGAGACATCCAATGGGACTTAAATTAATGAGACTCCAAAATCAACGGGATTTTATTCTATGAAACTCTATGGCAAGAGTCATTTGATAATAAGTTGATAATGAGTTCCACTATTACTAGCTCTTTTATGGATAGATGCTTCCCATATAGAGCGATAGCCACTTGGAATAATCTACCCCTTAAATTGCGAGAGAGCCTTTTTGAATGTTCAAACTTTGCTTGTTTGAGTGGATGTAGCCATTGGAGGTTAAAAGTTAAAAACTACATAATCTTAACCTCGTGAGTTTACTTGTGACTTGACGATAATTTGGCTCGGTACTCTGTATTTCTTTTTGATGATTTGTGTGAGCCGAGTTGAGAGTTTTATTTAACAACTGATACCAGTTTAATCTTTTATTACTGTAAAAGCGTTTTGTATTACTTTATTGGTCTGTATTGTGCTTTAATGTGTTATAATACCTTGACATTTTTACTTACTCTTTGAGTGTCTGTTGATTGCTATTTTTTTTTTTTTTGGCAATTAAATAAATAAATAACATTTTATGAGTCTAATATGAGACTTCTCTCTAATAAAAATGTACTTAACAAGACTTGTAATTCTTCATTGGTATAAAAATGTTATGTTCCTTAATCCCATAAGAAATGGGGTCTCGTACAATGAGACTTTTCACTGCATAATAGACCAACATGAGATTTTTCACTTTGGAAGCGTCCATTTTGGACAATGTCATTCACCAATCCTCATCGATTGTCTTTCCCTTTATCTATTAGATTTGCAGTAGTTTAAAAATGCCTTCCATTCTGTCGCGACATTAAATGACCATCTGTCTCGGCTATTAGGACGTGTTCGGCAAAAACTGCTTGACCAAGACAGGTTCCTTCCATGGTCCATTGCGCTTCCAATGAATTTTATTCGGTGGTCTGAAGCGGAAAAAGGCGATAAACTTGGCTGTTTTTCCCTAGCTTTCCTCATGTCCTTCTTCACCTCAATCTGCCGATGCTCAGCAAAACGACTGCTGAAAATTACTTTTTCTGTTCGCGGCTATATGCAAATGGCCAGGGTTCAACAGAGGTCAGGGAAGAGATCTCCATTGGCATATATGTATATGGAGCGACCCGAACTCTCTCCTTGTCTTTGACTCAGATTAGCCTCCACGGATTGAAGACGACCCAGACAACACTGGTCATCGATCAGTCCATGGTGTGATGGGCACCAATGGCCGCCGTGACGTCACACAGCTTACAAGTACTTTGTGAGAAGAAGAGGAAGTCGGAAGTCGGGACGGATGATTTAGAAATATAATGGGCCTGTTGGAGATAAGGCTGTTGCAAAGTGGCGTTTTACATTTTGCCAATCCACTTTTACACCATTGTGATAACGAGGACTTGGTGGATTTTTACGATAATGGCAATTCGATAACGCGCAATAATTATCCTGGAATACAGTTGGCTGACACTCAGGGATAGGATATATAGGAAAGTGTAATCGTGGACAACTCAAGAAAGAAGCACTTGTGTATTTCCATCGAGAGAATTCGATTACATGTACTAACAAAAATCCAACGTCATATTTAAAGCCATGGTTGTCTTCAGTAAATGAAATTAGTGTTAGACTTGGGATCTTGATAGCCTAATAAATCCGCACTTAACTTCTTTAATATCAAGCAGTGATTCATACGGGACAAAATGCACTTTTATTCTTTTATATACTCTAAATGGATAATGGATGAGTAGAAAATAAATGCCCACATCTTTAATGGGTTTTCTTAATAAGAACATATTATTGAATTAAAACGCACATTGAATTGGGGTTGAAACTTGAATTACTGAAAAATAGAGATATTATAGCCTGACAATATACAAATACTAAAATTTATTCTGTCACCGGATTAATGTTGTTCGAGCTTACATAGTGTAAGCAAAAACTACAACACTAAAAACTGACGCACTATCAACTACCCCTAGTGAAAAATCTCTTTATTGCTCGTAGAGAAAATCTTTGAGATTAAATGAGACTATATAAGATTATGGAACTTTCTTATGAGACTAGTGATAATACATGAAACATCCAATGGGATTTAATGAGACTCCAAAATTAAAGGGATTTTATTCTGGAACTCTATGGCAAGAGTCTCTTAATAATAACATTTTATGAGTATATTATGAGACTCATCTCAAACAAAAATTTGCTTAACAAGAGTTGTAATTTTTAATAGGCATAAAAATGTTATGTTCCATAATCCTATAAGATATGGGGTTTCTTTCAATGATTTTTCACTAGGGACATGTACGAGTGATAGCCTATGAAGTCTACGCCAGAATATTCATGTGGTATGTCCAGTACTAGTCTTACAATCTCAAAGTATTATATTGTATACTTGAGCCACCCTGCAATTGTGAATTATAAGCTTCTTTATAGCTTGACCAATGATGCCATAGCTTCTAAGAGATGGTCTTTACATAACCCAGAACAATTTCAACAACAGGCACTCCAAGGTTCTCAAATCCCACTTCGTGCTTGACAACGCCAATGACTTTCTTATTTAACTTTCTATATAAACCGGACACTTTCCATCCAATTTTAATGTACGACCACTGTATACGATTTTTTTTCCTCATCATGAAATATATGGAATTGCCTTAAGTGCGTCTGCCCAGTTTGCCATTTTACGCCATGGGGTGTATTCCTTGTTCATTTCAACAACTTTATCGATTGCTGAACGTACAAAAAATAATTTAGCACAAAAAAAAGCAGCAGCACGCTAGGGTAAATCGAGTAAATTAGACTATGAAAATCCGGCCACCTCATTTGAATACGACTTTGAATATGACTCGAGTTAAATTCAGTTTCCAAACGAAGTACGGTTTTATCAAGCGACTATAATTAAAGTGCACTCAACTGGATCCCAACTTGGTATTTAAGTGTAGTGGGAGGTAATAATGTCGGATTGCACCAAAACCGACATTAGTGTAATCGGAAATTAAAACTGGCTTTGATCAGTATTAGCGAAGAGATGTGCAGACAAAATTATTTTTAAGCTTGGTGAAATAGTCTTAAGTGAATTCATCGCCATCTATTTAAATATGCTAAGTAATTTGTAAGAAAGCGAAAGTTACAGCTTTCATTCGCATGAAATCCCTATTTTAAATTGAAGCTAAAACCTCTCTATATATAATTGGCATATATTTTGTTTAGAATCAATACAAAAATTGCTTTACGGTATATATTTGAGAGGTAACATTACCTAATTAAGCTAATTTCCAACTGCAAGTGCACTTTCATCCAAGTATAAATAAATGATAATTTTATACAGAACTCGATGAAATTTGCAATCTTTAGGTTGGATGCATTAAATATACGACGTGAAAGAGTATTTATTTAACTGAGAGCAAAAGGTGGAAAAAAACAGCATCGTGCTGTTTAAACAAAAATATGAAAATATTCAAGAGGAACCAAAATAAAAAAATTTGCATAATCAGTGAAGATAAGAAACTGTTTAAAGATTTAACCAAGTAGACCTATACTACTCGAAATATGCGGCTTTCAACCAAATTTTGGTTAAGTTTAATCAAATAAGCGATAAAGAATGCTTCGGGGAGGTCTAGACGTATACATACATGAACAACGTTATCACAACTACTATTCCAAGGGTTTTTCGAATGTCATTAACCTGGAGGTGGATTCTTGAAAGAACTGCAAACCAAATTTAAAGCAAGTGCAAGATAAGTGTATACTAGAGAAATAGTAGATATTTGATGGAAATTGAATACAGTCGGCTCTCGATATAACAAACGCCAAAGTGATAGGACATCCTTTCGTTATACTGAGAGGTCTGTATTTAAACATTTTTCAGCAGTCTATACGGCCTGAAATAACATTTTTTGTCACAACAGTACTTGCGTCTTCTATTGAATACCAGAAATGCGATTTTTGTCAAATTCTGATATCTTACACATTTGAGATGGTTGCTGATTTTTTTAAGAATTCCGAGTAGGCCTACTCTTTAAATGTGCGTAAATGTTTTATGATATTAGCGTTTAAAATTAATCCTTAAAATCAATGAAAATGTGAATCTTATAACCCAACAGGATGCTCTGTCTCTGATCTACGACATTGAATTGCAGTTCGTTATAAACAGCCATTTAATATTGTGGTAAAGTGAAATAAGCACCATGCAGCAAAAGCAAAACCGTTCGTAATATCGAGAGCCCCATCTAGTATCTGCAATTCTGGATAGATAGCCCGGTCACGAATTCTATTTTTTTCCATCAAGGGAGTATTCGTAAATATTCACCATTAAAGTAGGCTTGACAACTTCACAACATTAACGAAAATGAAAGTAGACAAAACGTGTTTCAAAATTGACGTTAACATAGACTAATTTCATTATGTTATTTAATAATGTCGAACGTGTAAGTTCTTAGTTAATTATTGCAAGGCACGTTTTAGTGCATAAATAAACAGTTCATTTTGTGGTCGCCTTAATCGTCGTTGGGATCTCCCGTAGTCCTCTGATGATTAAAGTGAATGCGCTTTGCATTAGCCAAATAATCGCCATTAATCAATAGGCCACGGAACGATTAAAGCGTGAAAACACAATTGTTGGATTCCATTAATTGTTTTCAAAAGAAAAAGCACCAAAGAAATGCTATTAGACAAATACAAATGCTTATGTTGGTAGGGTAAATAGACAGCATGGAAGTGTCCCAAGTGTTTGGAAAAAAAAAATTGCAGTAATGTTAGCAGCAAAAACACCTAGCTAGTGTACTAGACGAATTTCTTAAATCTCAATTAAAGCGGCGAACTGTGTAGATTTTTTTATAAATTATATCGCAATGATTCGTTTTTATTTTTACTCAATTATAGTAGGAATCATCCCAGATACTTTTTGGTAAATGTAGGGCTCAAAATCAAAAAAAAAAAATGATATCAATACTACTACTAATAAGACATGGTTCACTGTTTAATTTAAAAATCATTACATGTTCATTATCGGGATAATTAACTAATGTTTATATATTACGAAAACATTATGGGAAAAAAAACCCAGAGGAAAATGATGAATTTATATTTGTTTCTTTATAGCATTACATATTCATCTTTTGAATAAATCTTTTAAAATGGTTTCAAACAGCAATAATAAATGGCTTTGTCTAGAAAATATAAATCTTAAACGAAAGAGCTTCTTGAAATTTATCCTCATGTCTCCATTTGGGAAGGTTTGCAGATATTCAACAACAAGAACAACGAAGTTTTTAAATAAATTATTTCGTCGTAAATTCACCTTCACGTGACTTAGCAATGTAAAACGAATTCTAGTGCAATATATCTGTATATTAGGTAGTAATAAATGGTCAAAATATATTAAATGGTATCTTTCTCTTTGTTGCGGAAATCAAACTTTACAATCTTTGATGAAATTCAATTAAATACAAAAGATTTAATTTGCAATGTCTGCACGAAGCATAAAGCATTCATGTGTCACGATTAATACATGTATATATGCATCTTCTGATATCTTATAAATTTTATATTTTTTTGAAAATACATGTACATGTACAAAGGTATCAGTTATCAACCCATGTTATTGATTTTACTTATAGGATCACATTCTTATCCAATTTTAGTCTAACTACCCTTTTAAACCCTTACAATAGGCTATTCCTTTGACGTACATGAAGGGGATTATATTAAATGATACTGAGGATGTCTCAACGCGATCTTGTTCATTTTATATTTATAATTTGATTTTAATTGACTGCGAGCGAATTTTATAATATGATGCAATTAATCTTTAAGGCATTGAAGGTGGGCAATCACTAAGTGCTTAAGTGTATTGAGTGATTACCTACCTTCAATGCCTTCAAGCTTAATTGCATCTTATTGTAAAATTCTTTCAGATAATAAGAATGCATAACATGCATAACATGAAGCTTAGCTTATGAAAAAACGTAATGACCTCAAGAATGGGCAACTACATGTACGATATTACAATTTCTAAAAATATTACTTTCATAAATAGTGCATAATATATAGCCTACATTGCGCAATTTTTCATGTGGAGAATCGACGTTCACTACATGATAGTCTTAAGATAAAGCAAATTTGAAAATTTAAACAAATATCAGCAGTAAAATATATATGCAATTCAACATTAAATTTGTAAATCATTTTGTCATTTGAATGCCAGATTCAGCCATATAATAAGACTATGTTTAGCCTTTGAATGTTCATGCATCGCAATTTTTTGTCTTACAACATTGCATTTTTCAACAAAATAGGTCTATGGTTTACCATACTCGCGGTAACACGTCTTTTGAATCCCATTTCATGGAAAAAAGGGATTCATCAAAAACGTTCAGTAACTTTGAATAAGTCCACAGCCACGCCTTAATCGTTCACACGCTGGTCCTAAAATGCATACCCCTCGAATTTTTAGATAAAAGCACGTCTCAATCTTGACTCCTACCAATCTATTTAAATTTGGAAATAAAGAAGAAAGAAAAAAAGGTGAAGCGTTTTTAGAATGTCGTCTAAGACAAAGTCAACCGCACTGCGATCAATAATGCATGTATAATGTATTATTTCAGGGAGTGCTTTTTCTGCACTCCTTGAAAATTGTTGGTTGTACATTTTTATTTACTCCTCGTGCCAAAGAATAAGAAGGGTGAAGATCACTCTTATGGTATTCACCAGCACAATGCATGGCAACTTTCGACGACGAAATAATAATGAAAAACTGAAACAAGAGAGCATTGGAGTTTACGAGTTTATGGAAAACTAGAGCGAAGAGTTTCCTTCATTACTTGGCGAGTAGACAGGACTAGTAATAAATGCTGCTAGAAGAGACATCTTTCATGCTCTTGCATTTATTTTCGGGTGCAAAAAAATAAAGTTTGAAATGTGGTCTTATGTATGCGACGGCTAATGTTGCTGCATGCTTATTTTGGTCTACTTTGATAAACCAAGAAAACCAGAATGCGTCATTTTTGATTTGCTAGCACGTATACTTTAAGCTGCAGAACTTGTACAATCTTGTCGAGAGAAATACTCAAATCTAGATATTTTAGCTTGGGAGTTGAACGGACATATTTTATACATAAATCGACAGGTATATGAACTTGCACATGCATTTGTAGTTAGCCTTTGGATGACTATATAAAAACACTATGGATTATCTGTATACCATTTGAATCCCATTGTGTAGATAACATACATTTATATGTATGCACTTGTATAGTGGTCACATAAGCTGTTTAAATAGCTAGTATATTAATGCATGCAACACATGTAAATTTGGCACCCTTAATTATGTCAACAAGTATGATCATACAATGTAAAAAGGTTTAGTCGGTACAAACTTATATGTGTTATATAACAATCCATGAAATCCACCAATAGGGAGCGAAAAAAATGAGTAAAACAGACCTCTCAGTATAACGAACATGATATTTAATGACGATAAATGTTTGGAAAAAAATATAATTTAGGGCTTTTTTGTGAAATAAATCTCAACGTTTGGTTTATCCTTTCCATGCAGTAGGCTAGATATATTTTCTCTGGCATTCGTAAGACAAAAAATCCATCCAAACAAAGGACAGCATGCGATGAGAATTGACACGATCCTTGATTATATTTGATTTCAATCATTTGCTGTGGCCACAGCTTGCTCCATTGCATTACGTTATCTTGTTAACCTTAATGGCTTATTACTAACAGACTTGGATCAGTTTCTTTCATTAGTGTCTACGTATCGAGTATGCCAAAAAAAAATCATCGAACGTCTTCATTGGTTTTACCCATAATACAGATAGTACGTTGAATCAGATTGATTTAGGTTTACGGACAGCAAACATCCAATGCATTTTAAAGCTAATTATAACACGAAAAAAAAACTGCTTAAAAAAAGGAAGAATTTGGCAACATGAAAACTATTTATCATGGTCTATGGCATCACACTATAGCTTTGCTTTAAAAATACTATTACAATTAACATACAGTGTAATGCTGTAGTTTGATAAATTCTGCATTGAAATTCACATTTCATCAAGCTATCTTGAAAACTAATTTTAATATCATGTTACACGACACCATGTCATATCGATATGTCGATTTTTTTTACCAGAGAATTCAGATAATATGTAGAGATAAGCATTCAATCCATCGAATTGAAAAGCCTGATTCGAATTTCACATGGTGGTGTAATGCATCTCGCAATATTTATGCACTTCACGGGGACCATCAAGAATATTTTAATAGATCAAGATTTTAGAAGTTTCGATCCTGTTTCCATCTGCAATGCAACGATTGGCTGCGTTTTATATATTTGAAAAATTTTTAGCGAACAACTTTCCAAAATAGACCTGTCTGTGGAGATAATATTTTATCCAGGAATCGCCGGCACACCCCCATCCATTTTATTCGATTCTTGACATGAAAAGCGATTGACGAAAATGTCATATATTGGAGAAACACGCGTGTTAAAGCCAATATTCTATTCAGCGCTGGCTGTACTCCCCCTCTACGTGTTCCGCTTAAGCTAACGCCTATTGAAGTTGTCATGACAACGCAGCATCCCAAGAAGAAGACGAACGGAGATTGAAAGAGAAACCTTTGAAAAAGATGGATTGAATCAGAAGAAATTATTTCACTCTACAACATGTTGCTATATACTTGCTAGCATATCATTACATTCTGATGCAGGCCCCCTTCTCTGGAAAAGCTTATTCCACTAAGTGCGTTTAAGCTAATTCGAAGGATGGCCACTTGAGCGCTTCAATTCCAAGAAATTCAACTTAATGCCAATGTGCAATTTAAAAAGATGTTTAAGTGTGGACATTTTGTCGACTATAATTCTTTTTTCATTTCGGATTAAGATGTATCCTTCAAATACAAGCTTGCTTATTAAGTCGTTATCATTTTAGAGTGAAACAATTATTTGTTACCCTGCTTGAGATTCGGTTGTCATTCGGTTGACACCATGACGACCAGAGAAAATTGATAGAACATTTTCGACACGGTGTGGTAAAATAAGTCTATTATGAATACCAGTACTGTTCATTCTGAATTGCATCCCTCTTTAGTTTCTCTTTTGAAATCTTTTTGAACAAGGATTCAACTGTGCCAAAAATGAGTGATTACATTGTGTAACATATGTTTTGAGACGGATGCACTATCTTGGAGTCGCTCTGAAAGTTATGTATGTACTAAAATGTATCTCAAATGCATCCCTATATATTTAACCACATATGCTCATGATATGCAGTGCCACCCTACATTTAACCACATATTTGTAACCTGATTATGCAAGTAGTCCATCCTTTGAAATAAATATGGAAAATCAAAATTTTGTTTGACATTAAGCTACTTGATGTGCCTACGATGCGAAACTTATCCCATTTTTAGTCAAATTCGGCTAAATTCGTAGTAACGGAGGCCGAGAGGAGCCAATTTTCTGTTTGGTCTCAGAACATGTCTGCCTATACCTATCATTAAACGTAAAATAACATGCTCGGCCAGCCCACTCAAGCCTCCGTCAACTAAGCAAAAACTTATTTTAGCGTGGCCAAGTTTCCCCACCGTGACAATACGTAACTTAGGTTATCAAATATATTATATAGAAAAAAAAATTTAAACAATAATTGGGAAAGTCATATATCTTACTCCTAAAGACAATGTGTGTATAGCCTATAGGCAAACAATCTTTCTCAGAATTATTGCAGATTTCCCCCCACTGGTCAATGATCAAAGGCATTTTAATATTTGATTTATTACAATGAGAGTTTGCTCAAGTGTTAGCCTATATTCAATAAACTATATAAGTCAACCAGTAGGCCTATTTCATTTTCGACAGCTATTAGTTTATACATGTATATACACTACATGCAATTACACAAAAACATATGCCATTTTGATAAGCTGTTAAAAAGTGCCAATGACGTTCAAGTTGCATGGTCTTCGTTAGTTGCATCCAGTGCCTCATGAGTGTCTCATTGTTATACAAGCATCCATTCCTGCTCTATATAAGTAGATGATCCTGAACAGTGGCGCCATCTGAATTTCGGTCTAAACATGTTTTGGCGTGATTACCAAAGCGAAGAGCAATGCAATGAACATAAAAAAGCAAAACAGCAGGCCCTACAAATTATCGATTAGGAATTTCGCTTATTTGTGGACACTAAAGCTATCCGCGTTTTGGGCAGATGCTACCATCCACGATGCCGAATACAGGAGGATGCTAACTTGAATTCTCCAAAAAATATGGTTTAGGGAGCTTAATTTTGGTTCCAGCTCAAAACCCCCAAGTTACCTAACCCTTCCCTTTCGTGTCACTGCCTAAATATGCTGCGGATGCCATTAACAACTGCAGATTATTAAATAACTCTTGGTCTGCAACTGCACAGTCATCGCCTTTTCCAGAACACCAAATGTCCTATACCAGGCACAGGCATGCAAGCGTGCTAAATGAAGCAATTACGGAAGGTTATGAAATGTTTTCAAATAGATCGTCATTGTGCTAAGCTCAAAACGCTGCAGCCATTGGTCATCTTCCACGTCATTGCCATCAGAATTCGTTCAACTAGACTAATCAATCGTATATGGGACTAGTTATTTAAATGAAACCTAAAGAAAGCTCTACATGTAGCACGTGATTGCCACTGCTAATTTCAGCAATGAAAATTGAAATACTGCATTGATGGAAAAAGGCATTACAGTAAGGGCGTAAAAACAATGGTTATTGGAACTTACTGGACTCTAGTCAGTTTTATTTGCAGTGTATGTTAATAGCGAAATAGCATTTGATGACTTCAGGTGGCATTCAGGATGCATTAATGCATTTCGTCTAGAACAAAACAAAATTCGTGACATAGAATAATATTTGTAGCAATATTTGAACATGTAAAAATAAATTATTAATGCATTTTACATACCAAAAATATGTTTTAATGAAACCATTTTATCAATTTGATATTAATTGCATTTACTTTATAATGATGCTATACATTGTATATGTAAATTGTAAACACTTGAAAGCACAATGGCATAACATATCAGATCTTGATGGATCGAAAACTGAGGTCCTTTATTTATTTAATTATCAATTAGCACGCAACAATTTTATGTCGCAAATTTTCCTATTTTGCTATTTTGTCACGCTTAATTACTTGATACAGTTTATAAGGGTATTTTAATTAAGCTAGCGTTAAGTAGATATTAGTCGCATTGGACACGAAATGCAAGTTCATCTTAATTTGGAATGTTGTGGCAATTCAAGTTGCAAAAATCAATACACTGTATACACCATTAATAAATGGTCAGTTCATGCATTCAATCAACTAAAGTGTCCAAATAAACGTTGATAATAGCTATATCGCAAAGAAAAATACACACGCTTGAGATCAATTTAAAGTGCTATCATGCCTCTATAAAATGATCGTTCTAAACACAAGCTTAGAATATTTCATCAATCAAAAGAAATGATTTTTCTATAAAAATTACTTTATTTTGAGCATGTTGAACAGTAGTTATAAAACCAGTTAGGCTATATAGCAGTAGTTTATCTCATCAGAATATTCAAACTGTCGCGTATAGTTAACCTATTATACTAAAGAATCATATTTAACCCTATTATTCAAATGAATACTTATATATTAGATGCTATATCAGCATGTGATTATAGACATACATTATACAAGTGTATTGCAACTTTGCAGCTGAATTTCCAAAATGAAAAAATCCTTCTACCTCATTTTTTAAATAAAAATTTCACATTATTTCATAAGCGGTTTATTTATAAAGCTCTGCCAGAGGAGCAATGAAAATATGCATTAGATATGAGTTCTGTGGCTATAAATTATCATGTTAATATATCTTATAAATAGCTAAGATATTTGCGTTATATAGAAAGGTAGTTTTAAGAAATACCTATTCTTTGGAAAGAAGGCATATAACAACTTAAAATTAATCATATATGTATAATCTATTTTTTTTTTGTTACAATAGGTATTCTATAGCGGGTTGAAAGAACTTTTTAATTAACTTTAATGAATATAGGCATATATAATGCAAATCAAAATATCTTAAATTATGATATCCCCAAAACAAGATGCAAAGATCTTTTTTAACTTAAAAATTAGTTGCATTTTATAATAAGTCGGACAGTATCTATATATACACAAGAAAGGCAAAATATACATCTTAATTTAAGTTGAATTTCTAAAAATGCATAACGAGTTGTTTTAGGGACAGGCTTTAACATGTTTTCATTTGCAGTGTAGCACATGCTCCAAAACCAAGAAATATTATGCAAAGTTTTGCAAAGTTATATCTAGAGAATTTGCTTTATGAACTTCATAAACTTTAAATCCAAAATCTAAACTAAGTAAACGAGAAATTCGGTTGGAATATAGCCCACTCCAACTGCTTATATAAACCATGAATTTAGTGAGGACATTATATTACATTTCCTTTAATATTTCCAAGACTTTGTCATCATGACGGGCAAGAACATTGATGTCATAAGGATGTTGTGCTAAAAGGGAGAAACTAGAGGCATAACAATTAAGAATATAGGAATAATAGATATACAGTTGGTAAGTCCCAGTTGTTTTTCTTCCTTGCAGCGTTTGTAGCAAGGAAAACCTCGTCTGGGAATCTTATTCCATGAAGAGAGGAATTTTTCCGACAGTTCGTCTTTTCCAGACATTCGTCACCAGAGTCTTGTAAACACGGATGCAACAATAAAAGTCGATTGCAACTGCGAATCAGAGTCCATTCTGATTGCACCTCGAGTAAACATACCGGAACGTAGCCTCATGCACGCTTCATTAGGACCCCGGGCTAACTGAGGCTTCTGAGCAAGGGTTTAATTAGAGCTATACGCTCGCTCTATTTAACGCTCTTGTGCAAATACGCGTTTTGCATTATCAAATGCGGCGAGCAATTTCACTTTTCAGCATTACAGCCTAATTTGGACAATTGTAGGCACTAATTATAAACGCGTAGAACGCCAGCAGCCACGAATTCATTTGCATATTGCTTCGCATTACAAGAAGCCCGCAAATTCGTCATCCTTTTCCCATTCTGAAATGATGCAGGATGGATGCTCATTTATAGACCTATAGTGTTTTCTATAGCTATTGTTATTGCATGCAGGCGAACGTTTGGATCGCAATGGTATGATAGTCCATCAAACATTCAACGTTTTTTTAGTTTGTCTTAGACGAATAAATGGGATAAATTGTTTATATTCTCTGTCTTAATTCGATGCGACTTTCATAGGTAGATGTCGACTTTAGCAGGCTGAGCTATTTTCCAGGCTCCAATACAGGCCTTGATATAAGCAAGTGTATAGCTGTTGCCAAGAAAAATAGACTCTCTCGATATTAACTAAAGATTGGGTTAGGTAATTTGGTTATGTTAGGTTAGGTTTCGCCTCACTGCATATTAAAGACCCATCGAGGAGAGTGGAAATCCCCCTTCGTAGGCAAAATTTCCAGGAAATCTTTTTCTAGCTGGCTAGGCTATGCTTGATATATACAATTGTAGGTTTGGTTAGAATTCCTCCCCTAGAAACCTGAGGTTAAGTTAGGTCAGAATCCATCCCCTAGAAAAAGGAAGTTGTGTTGATATAGAATCCCTCGACAATACCACATTCTTTAAAATCTTATCCAAATATTCTTTGTCGCCCATTTTTTCACTAAAATATAGTAAATTAATGGTATAAAAACTCATCATTCCCGACACAAACCCAACATGTCTGCATGCTTACCCATCATGTGAAATTAAAGCTAATAGATGAAGCGTGTGTTGCACATTAAATCGAACATAAAGCAAAGTAATAGGATCCCATTAATTAATGCAAATCAATCCAATCCCATTAAGTAATGTATATGCTCGCCTCGTGCAAAATGCCACACACCTTTGAAGTCGCCATAACACCACACGCACTAGTGTAACATTAATAAGTGCACGTGCTTTTCCCAGGACCACGGTTCTGTTAATTTTAACAAAATCATTGAACTAAAGCAATTAGCCCATTGCAAACCACGAGTGACCCGACAGCACTCAGTCTCACCCAGTGTCATCGGTTTTAGCTAGGCATCCAAAAATAGCTTTCAGTGGAATACCTATAAGCCAAGATAATTTAATCGGATGTCGCATCAGTATGGGTCTACCGTTCATGGCACCAGTGGTCAATTCCGGTTCATCGTCCACTCCAGCTCCTCTTTTTTTTTTAATTTTTTGCTCCATTTAGGCGCATTAAATGTCCATCGGGAGCACGCACTCATTTCATCCCTTCGTGATAACCCAAATACGAGGTTATTTCCCGCAATATTTTTTTTTTCCAGGATCTCCCAGAGTTCGTTCGGCCCGGATGGCGAGCTGCAGTTCGTTACCATGGCAACGCACGTCACATTGACGTCATTGCCAGGGGATGACGGTTTCCTAGGCAATCGTCGGCAAACCACATGTTGCTTCGCTCTTTAGAGGTGCAAAAAGCGAAGTCAGTGTGCATGCACACGATGCTTTAGGGTAATAAAAAAAAAAGCACGACGTGTTTTTTGCGTACATTATATACACTTCCTCCGTTCTGTTCATGTATTGCAATTATTGTTATTAGTATTTCCGCGGTAGTCTAAGCGGAACTGTGCGCAACAGCAATTGGCGAATGGAGGAGGAAGGGAGAGATTTGCAGGGAATGAAGCGCTTTCGGATCCAGACGAGTGTATTGCAATCATCTTGAAAATAATTAAATTATTGATTTTCACATCTGCCTGTGGTGAAGCTTTTTCAATTCCGAATCTATTTCAAGCGGTTTTCGTAGTAAACTTTTCGTATGGAGTTTCTACTCTTCATTTTGTATGTTTTTGTTTAGAATAGTGGTATTACAAGTGTCATGGAGTAACCTGCATGCCACATGAGTAAGGGTTGCATTTTGGAAATAACGGGGAAACTTTGGGAACAACGAATAAATCGGGATGATTCATGAATGGCTGGTTTGATTTGGTAAAGTGTAAGTGACCAATGACCAATGACCAAGACAAATTGGGTGAATCATATGAGGATTAGAAGGATTTGTTTACAACAGTGTGCAGCTGGGCTAAAACTTCCTTATTTGTTTGTTGATTTTTTACTTAGGGTCTGTCCATAAATGTCGTCACGCGATTTTGGCAGATTTTTGCGCCTCCCCCATGGTCACAAAAAGTCAGCTCCCCCCCCCTCAAATATGACGTCACAAAGCTCTGATTATTGTAATTGTAATCTATATGTGTATTGTGTGGCGCTGCACTATGGTATTGTAGGAGAAAACATTAAAAAAGAGGATATCGAAAACTGAAATTTGCAAAAAATATTTCGAGCAAACTTTTTTTTAGTAACGCATTATGATTTTTTTGATGTGACGTCACGTTTCTTAACCCCCTCCCCCATGTCACACATCGTCACAAATGTGTGACTCCCTTGACGGCCCCTTACACGTATTTCTAGACACAAAGGCTAAACACCAATACCAAAGAAAAAACCTCATTCATTCACCAACCTGGAAATTTAAATTTTACCTACATGGGGGAATTTTGTCCTTTCTAAAAAGTTCTAAAAATTCACACCGTGCACTAGTACTGCAGACCCAGAACAGTATGATATTTTAAAAAAAAATACTTTATGATGCATCTTCAGAAACTTAAATTAAAATGCATTTTTTATTTCTTATAGATGAAACTAATTTTTAGATAAAAGAAATGGGGAAATAAAGATGCATCTTAATATAAGATTTTTTGATTTGTAATGTAATTGTGTAGGTAAACAATAGACCTAAACCTACGCTAAACCAAAGGCAGTAAAATTTTTTGAAAGGCATT
The DNA here is from genome assembly GCA_034698905.1 of Xestoiulus laeticollis. Classification (NCBI taxonomy): domain Eukaryota; kingdom Metazoa; phylum Arthropoda; class Diplopoda; order Julida; family Julidae; genus Xestoiulus; species Xestoiulus laeticollis. The sequence goes on from JAQGCC010000648.1 coordinate 25,628, forward strand.
TTCAAATGAATTGTTTGTAAACCGGTAGACAGGTAAGCCGCAGGAGTTTTCAGAATGACAGAAAAAAAATCTAGTTTCAAATTGTGTACCGAGATTCAAAAAGGATGAACTGCGATGGAATATTTTATATATATTTTTTTCAATATAAACAATGAGAGCACTTAATACATGTACATTCATTTCAATCCAAAATGCATTGTATGTACATTATGCAGTATGTGCGTAGGACTGATGCCATTAATAATTCTTAGACCTCAAAATGTCATAAACATCCTTTTAAAACACGATCTATTATTTCATAATTATTGAAGAGACCTAAGTTTTAAATGCACGAATACCTGCTTTATAGTCACAGGGCATTGTTAACTGTATACAGTTTTTAATGCAGTATCCAAACCTGAGTCCTTTTAAGGGTAGGCAAAAGTCATTTAGCAAATTGGAAATGCAAAATGAAAGCCTTTCTTTTACTAAATACAACAAATCGACAATCCCATCCAAACTCATGGAAAATTTACGGTCCATTCCAAGCGTCACATGAGATAAAAAACTGATCTAACAAGATGTCAAAAAGGTCGACGTCCAAATCCGATGCAATATGATGCTGCATCACTGGTATCCAACTTCAGCATATCAAACTATATATTTCAATAAAGGTCTCAATTTATGTCATTTTAAGTAGTTCGAGTACAGTATAATGCACGTGGGATTTTGTTAGAGATTAAGCCACCGAAAAGATAACTATAACAATCCAGTGTCCTAAATCGCTCTTAATCCCTTTATCGTTTTAATGGAGGGAGGATAGTTCGGTCCAATGGCACGAATAGGAAATTAAATTCGTGAATTGCATTCGTTTATAAAATCCTGCATTAACTTAAAAACTTACATTCTGGATATCCATGGACAACAGCTATCACAGGAGAATTGCTAAGCGTTTTTAAATTCCTGAGAATTCTAGAGAATTCGTTAAATTTTTTTTTTTGAGAAAGCTCATCGAAGTACATGCTTTGAATAATAAATGAGGCCAGAGACATCTTGTTGTTCCGTATTATAAAAAAGCAGCTCAAATGCCAAACTAATATGTTTATCAAACGGAATCCCTTTAGGAATTATACCACCTGATGAACAACTATGAAGGGTAGGAGTTGGGTACCTTTTACCCTTCGAAGCAATGATGGGGCTATTACACGAAACATCATGTTAGCACTGCACAAAAATTACCACATTAATATTTATACTACACCAAAACCTGTAAATAGCGCAAACCATTGTAACCAAATTAAAATGTGTGCTATTTGGAGTTTTTGCTATGTACACAATATAAAAATAAGATACTTTTATATGATTTGCACTAAAGATAAACAAAATAGTGCCAGATGTTGGTAACAGATTACATCACTGTTCCAATCCTTGCTCTATGACTGAATGAATTTAATTTAAAAGTGTTTAAAATCAATATGGTGTAGCTTTACAATGCCATTTTGGTCACTCGTACGAAACTTACAAAAATCCTCAAAAAAGCTCATTTCCGAAGCTAAAAACTCTTGAAACATTTCAACAGAAGCTTCTTTATTTCCCAAACAACAGTTATATGTTGTATAGCAAAACTAATAAAAGCATACCCCCTCCTAGGAAAAGTTATTTTCTGGCGTCTCTTGAGACTGCTCTTTTTCCGTCTTGTCTCAACATCGCAACTTAAAACTTTTTATTGCACCAATAGGACAATTGACTTTTATGTGGATTACTGTGATGTGTGTATCTTTAAACTTTATTATTTGCCTGGTGTAACTTAACCATTTCTCAATTCGGCTTTGTCTATCCTTGGGTTATGGCTTCCTGCGTAGATGATTCCGTAAAAATGCAGTCAATCTTGTTGACATCAGCATCGTCATAGGGATAAACAATATTTTCAGGCATACATAAGCCATCTATGGAAGATAAGCTTTGTAAGACAAATTTGTTTGCATTATATGTTTACTATCAGCCTTGGATGCGATAATAATGCGAGCGAGATTGCATAGTAAATGCTTATAGAATATCGTTTTTTTCTTGAATAAAAAGAATAGAATCAAATGGATTTTGCAAACAACATCGTCTTCAGCACATTTTATTTAACTTTAAAAAATGCTTACATTTTATAGGTTTTCTCGTCGTTTTATTATTTGAAAATTCTGAAACTTTAAAAGGTTTTAAATTGGATGGAAGTTTTTACAAGGAAATTGTTTTACTGAAGATCCATGTTAGCATTTAAACATTTTTCTCAAATCTGTTTTGGTAAATATTTGTAAATTTACAGTGTTCCCACAGAAATAAAATAACTTTTCTAGTTATAGACTAAGCTGACGACCTTATATTTATTTTCTATCACAGTACTGTTAAAATGTTTTTTTTTTTGCTTGTTATATCTGAATTAAAATTATTGTTATACTTGAAGGTAACCGAATAGTCGTATACGAGTAGACAAAAAATGTTTTGATTAAATCTAAAAACGTGTGAATAAAATGTTAAGATTTTTATGTTATGATATAATAATGCAAAAAAAAGTTAAAAGGGTGAATTCCCTATACAGGGCTAACTGAGTGTGGCAATTCTTGACTTACTTGTACATGTACCTGTCAAAGCAAATATAATATTTGTGTTGAATTTCCATGACTTTTCCAAAATACATCACTCGTCCCTCATTATTCAATGTACATTGTACATTATGTATCCTATTTTTCTGACAATTCCTAGTTTATCATATAAGTAAACCCTGACGAAATCCACTAAAAATGACAAAAAAAGATGTCATTTTTAGTAGTCAAAATGTCGTCATTTTTCGATCAGAACACGGCAATAAATGACGTCATTTTTAGAACAGAAAATGACGAAAAAATATCAGTCTATGTGGACCGGGGAGGGGTTATAGAAATTCCACAAGAGTACAGAGGGAAGTGTTTAAATTTCCCTGAAAAAGTATCCACGAGGTTTATGGACGCGCCCTAAGTATAATGCAAAAGATTGCAAAAAAAAAAGGAAATACTCCAACACTACCTACATGAAAAAGAATGCAGCTAGACTCAAAATGTACGTAAAAGTTGACACGTACAAATATTGAAATGTTTTCCGGAAATACCGGCCGGCATCTGGAGCGAGTGTATTTTACAACTTGACTCGCAATGTCAAACAATTCAAGTTTTTCACGACTCCATGGATGAAAAATAGTCTAAACGCCGTCTTGTAAAGATATATCAGACAATGCAGGCAGAAGACAAATGTTGATAGATTCGACGATGAAGGCAAAATTCCTTCAAAGAGTAATGAAAACATAAGGTTATGAAAGGAAAACGACAGGGTGTTAAGTTGCGCAAGAAACGGCTTCAATCGAATGGAAATTCTAAGGAAGAAAAAAACGCCATCCTGCATGAACCTTATTCAAAACCCATGCATGCGTGCAACTCAAAAAAATACGAGAAAAAATATATATGCCGCAGTACAGTATAAAGCAGCACTTACATTCACCTGATTTGCATACACTGAGCATGCATGAAGACAATAAATATCATGAACGGAGTCTGTAATCTAGAAAAGCTATATTTAATATCGTAATGTCTTTAATTATATGCAACGAGATAATAGAAGGCGTAAATTAATGATCAAATAAACTCAAATCTTCCTAGGACACTATCCCATTTATCTTAATTATTATTTAGAATAATTATTTTTAACGTGGTTCAAGATCCAATTTTTATACAGACCATAAATATGAAACAATAGTTGATTATAAACATAGCTGCCTTTATACTAGCCATGCATACTTATCTGATTAATATTTAAATAAAAAATTCACATACTAAAGGTCGAATTGCTCCAATTCAATCAGTGTATTTTGGCTGGTTTTTAATAAAAGCATTATAAACATTGTATTTACATGTACATATTTCATGATTTTCTATAAAATCTCTTAAAAAGATGCAGCAGAATTCTTTCATACTTAATACTGCGCAACGAGATGTTCTATGAATTGCAAACAATACCTAATTATTATAAGCCAATCTCGACGTCACACGTATATGCATTATAATGGAATGAATGTTTCTTCCAGCTATGCTTACTCGACTGTTGTATCTCCAATTTGTAATATAAACGAGTTTTTCTCATTTTTTTTCTTAAACGAGAGATTTAATTCTAATGATATGCATTCGTGTACACAGCGGATTTAATAGGTAGACCCATCTAAGTGAGCCCATAATCCCCTTTTATACTAAATTCGTGCTTTGTTTAACAGACGCGTCAATGACATATAGATCGATTTAGAATTCCAAGCACTACTATCAGTCCTTGGAAATCTTAATTAAATTAGAGTAGAATTTCCCTTTTTACAAAGAAGCTATCATCCACTTAATCATTCATACAGCAGAACTGAAGCAACTTTCCCTGCTATATTTTTTTAAAATTAGATATGCTTTCAAGTTAAACTACTTCGATCTCATGGTGACCCTGCAAGGCCAGGTTAAACATCGGGCAACAGAATATATCCCACTTGTATACATGTATGTTGGCAAAATCCAAACATCGACCGAATATTTTGCCGAATTGGTTTTAGGCTTTGTTTATCAACCACAGCGTGACCACAGCTAATATACACTGTACAAAATCAGTCAAGGTGAAGTACCATATGGTGTTACATAGCCTTGATCACACTTGCTGCATCTAAGTGTTTCTCTTTACATTGACAACACAAAACACTCGTATACACACTGTGCATGCTTGTATTTGCATTTTCCTTTCAATCACGGAATCAATTTACAAGAAATTGCTTTGGTAGATTTTTCTTACCATGCAAGAATAACCGCGTTAATTCGATTTGCAGGCAGAGTCGCGACGCCAATGGCTATCAACAGCATCTGGTTACTGGATGAGGAATAAGGGTTGCTAAAACTGCAATACCGTCTCTATATAAAAAGGATATCCTTGACCGAAGGATGCTAAGCATATATAACCAACAGTATACCAATATATCTGTCCTACCAGAATTATATGATACAGGAAGAGAGCACTGTATTTGAATAGCATGAGAGTACAGTATATTAGAGAAGCTTTATCCCTAAATAATATTAATGCACATTTTAATATTTGGCTTATTACTACAGAATATAACAAATTGATGATATCCAAAAATGAGGTCAAGGAACTATCAGGAAATCAAATATGAGAAGATTTAAAAGCTAGCTGCTTACAATTTGTAAAAATAATTGCAGGATATATAGTGTCAGATAATCGCGTTTCTTTAAAATATTGATTGCTCGACTGCACGGCACCAAGAAACAACAAAGAACTGCAATAGACATAAGAAAAAAATGGGTAACAGTATCTTGTTGAACTTAAGTGCTTGTACTGATGTATAAGGAATGCTGAATAAACTGCCTATAAACGCTCTAATTTTAATTGCACTTGCAGACGTTTCTACATGAAAAACTAGTGCTCCGGGTCATAACGTTAACAGTATTTCTAAATAGACGTTCTTCTCTAAATTAATTAATTAAATAATAACAAAAAAGAACTAAGAAAAGCTTCCACAGAAAATGAAATAAAAAAAATGATAATTTTTTATTAATGGTATGAGGTTGGTTAACTAGGAGTTATAATGTTATTGTTATCTAAACACTTTCCATTGCAATACAGTATATGTACATGCTGTGCTGAATGTTGGCATAAAGCTTTGTATACATTGTCAACAATTGCACAGTAAATAAGTAAATTCACATCTGTGTTTGTTATTCATAATTAAAGAATTGTTCGAAACAAAGAATTTTAGAAGCTGTATGTCCTAATCATAGCTCAAAGTTGGCATTTACATGTATACATGTATGTTACATACTCAGTTTTTTTCCTCTTCTTTAAATTTCATGAGGCCAATCATTTATGCACTTTTCACACATTTTCCACACCATACGGTTTTGGTTTTTGAATATACAGAACAAATAGTTGTAATATGTAGAACAAACTATAATAGGCTGCAGAAATAGTAAGGCAAACCTTACATACTCGCATGTTCGCAGTGATTGCCGCCTTTTAATGAATGTCTACAAACAAAACTTCACATGTAACCAATAAAAAAAGTAATATTTCATGCATTTTTCAAAGTAATTGTTTAAATTTACGAGCTCGTGTGAAGATAATAATTGTGTACCATTGCTCCATGTATATTTACTGAAACGGTCGATAATATGTCAACATGCAATTAGATGTTATCACAACTTTTAAATGGTTGAGCAACTGCAATGCCCAGAGTTGGAGTTTGATGAAGCATATATATCTTAAGTCTGCATATCTATTTAAAAATTATTCGCGCTAGTTATTTAAATTAACTTGAAGCTAAAATTTCGAATAATTAATCACACATATCCACTATAGGATATTAAGATGGCGATCGATTACCAATTTTACACAGATTAAGTCAAAACATGCCCCTTGCATGGATGGATGGAGGAATGACCACTAACTGAAACATGGTTGACTTGCTGTTGTTTTCACCGGCATTATTGATCTAACCGCCATGAAAGTAGCCATACGGAATTGGGGGATTATTTCATCGATTTCCTTCGGTAAATATTGAATTATACAGTAAACAACATCAGGCCCAATGGTGCTCTTTAAGCTGGTGAAGTTCAAAGAAGTGTCCATTGCCATTCCCCAAACGTGGCTGCCCCAAAAACTGGCATAGAGAAAGTTTGGTCATCTTTAAGAAAAACACACTTAACAACCGTCACGCTTCAACGGTTTCTAGGATGAAACTATCCAAGGTTATGAAATGATATACAGTGCATTCCGGATAATGGGACCAATTCATATTAGAACAAACTGCCTGTGAGAACCAAATGAGCAAGAACCTACATGTATACTGCAATAGTAAGCAAACACAATGTACACATTATGACTATTGGCGACGCAAAGATTACGCGCGCGCCCCCTGGCGGCGGACCGCCGAAGCTTCCGAAATCAGACACTTGCACC
>JAQGCC010000649.1:0-32604 GCA_034698905.1 Xestoiulus laeticollis
GGCGTCTCCTATTAATCCCTATTTATCCCTAGCGTATATCCCTATAGCGTGGCGGTGAATTAACCGATAAGAACCCATTTTTCTTCTTCAAATTAATGTTCGTATGAACATCCCACAGACCTATAGGATTGGTTGGGAAAAGTGATTCATTCTGAGAAAGTCATGGAAATTCAACATGCACATGTTACATTTGCTTTCAAACAGTCTCTCATTTAGGACATCTTCCTGCAGCCACCATTCTTGCTTCTATATAGGAATTCTTGTTTTAACGTTTCAGAAGTTTGACATTAACGAGATAAAGCTGCACGATCGATTACGCTACGTTTACGATTACGCGTCATAAATTGTCTTTTGGCACCTACGCATGCGTGTTTGCGGTTGATAGCGCATTAATCGTAAACGTATCGTAATCGTTCGTGCAGCTTTATCCCTCTAATAATGAAATGGGTACATATACATTACATGGTAACAATACAATGTATTGACTAACCAACTAAAAAAAAATTGGGGTGCTTACGTTAAGGTGAGACGTTACCTAATTAGGTTTCATAGTTACTAATCTTATCCATTCACGATAAGTGTTTTAAATTAGTTGACGGAGGCTTGAGTGGGCTGGCCGAGCTTGTGATATGCAATATTGTGACACCAATGTTTATGTTGTAATGGCGCTTCATATAATAGCTTTAGTTTCATATGTAATGTTGGATTGGCGGACATGTTGTGTCGTGTCGGTCAAACAGGAAATAGGCTCCGCTATAGAAAAAGCCTGCAGGGAAGCTGAAAACTTTAATTCTGGGGCGAAACTTTCAAATACGGTGTTGTATTTTGGGTTTTAATTATCTTTGAGTGGATTTGTTAGGGGTAACTGCTATAGAGCCATCTAGCGACCTCTTTATTTAACATAATTGGGTTATGTATTCAACAATCAACTGTTACACTTGCTGACCATGAGTGGCGCTGACGGTCTTGGCAAGAGGGGGGAGGGAAATCCCCTAAAAAAATCCAGTTTAATGAGAGGGTAATGCGTCCAACAGGTGGCGCTCATTTCCCTACTGGTCCAGTTTCGACGGCCGAGTTGTTTTGACCCACATACGACCCCTCGTATTAAAAATGCGGAAGTGGCGCCACTGACTTCATCCCCTCATCCAGACCTACACACCTACTTTTTTTTTCGTTGTTGTCGGAAGGGGGAATAACAATTGGACGAAGGAGGGAAGGGAAAAATTTATGAGGGGGTGAGGCATCCAAGCATGCACGCCACCTACAGGAACGAAAGGGAACCAGGCTGAGCAAGGTGCGAGTGGCGCCACCTGGCGCCGGGGAATCGAACCAGCCAAATTGCAAAACTTGTTTGGCAGGCATTTTTTTAATACTAATTAACTTCTAAAGCTAATAAATCGTTGCACATTTGCGGGGGTAGGGGTTTTAGTAGGTGACACCGGCAACCGAGAAACCATAGATGTCGCCACTGTAAAGTTATTAGGCGTTGTACTAACTGCCAGAGGGCGCGGAAGTGCGCTTGGGTGGAGTAGTTTGTTTCTAATGCATTTCGCACGGTTTTTTCCTCTTGTGTGTAAACGTAATAATAACATAATTGAAGTTTATTTTGTTGTGAAGGTGTAGCCCCCGACCGTGATCCAGATGTCACGCTTTGTATTGTAGATGGTGGCGACGTCACCAGTCCTTATGGTACCATTGCTTGTTTTCGGGGTTGAACCCGGATCCTGACACCGCGCTTTTAGGGGGCGTCACGAGAGGCCCCTTAAGGTGGGACACTCGTGTAAGAAAGTAGAGTGACTCACCCGACGTTAAGAAGGGTAATGGTATGCAGGGGACGCTGGGCGGTGCCTACGGCCTGAACCCCGGGTCCCTAAGCGCTGGACCGTGATTCCTGCACCCGCTCTTGAACAACTTCCGGCACTGGCGGCGACACCTGTGCATGTTCCAGCAAAAACGCCAAGGTCTTAACACGCCTGGGCAGATATGGTTTTATCAAGGTACACCGTGACAGTCACACATCACGTGTCGGATACCACCCGCCAACAGGTTGATAAATGAGCCCTAGAATTTTTTTTTGTTTCTGGGAAAATTTCCTCGTTTTTCTTCTCAACTTTCTGTATTTCGTGTAACAAAATCTCGCTGTCAGGACATTCTCCCACTTAAATCTTGACTTGCTGCCATCGTCTTAACACATGACAACAGTATATCTAGCCAATGTGGAAAGTCATGGTAAACGCTCATACGCCACCAGGGGGTGCTGAAGCGGTATGCATAGTTGGATAATTCGATTACAACAAATTGCACTGGGATTTATTAGATAGACTAGATAGTAACTCGCCCACGTGCATTAACTTGCACGTGCAAGTTTCACATGGAGGAAGTCCGTGGACTTGACCTTGTTACGTAATGGTCGCCCACTTACGGTTTCCTGTTGGAACGAGGGTATAGGGCGTGTCCATCAAGATGGACTTGATGACGTCATTGGTGCACGTTTTTATTTTAATTTGCCAAAAAAACATTTTTGCTTTTTATGTAACAGGTTGCCGGAAAACTGGGATGAGTGCATGGTTGGACACGTGACGCATGCGTTTTCATTTCGGAAGTTTTGTTTGGGTTGACGTCAATCGGCAAAAATGCACACATTTTTTCACCTTTTTTTTAATTAGTCATTTGAGATCAGGTTATGTGTCATTGGACGGACGTGAATGCCATGGGCTTACACTGTAGCTCTGAACCCTTCCCGCAAATTCCCTGAATCCCGAATGACCAATTGCTTTTGTCATATTATCTGTAATCGATGGCTATGGAAGCAGAATAGCCTACAGGTTCTTAGACACAATACATCGAAAGCACTTATGATGTGTCCGTTATAAATGCGCTGCTGTAAATTTGGCAGATTTTTTGGTGAAATTGTCTTGGACACCCGGCACTACTCGTATTATTTCGGGGTTCCCTTTGGGTTCTAACCTCCTCCGTCTCCCCAGCGTTTGGATTCGCCTGGTGCTAGTGACTTTTCTATGGCCCGTTTTTATTACCTCTGGACCCTCTGAGTCTCTGACATTGAAATTTTAAGGCTGCGTTTGCGACAGATTTATTTTGGGGATTTTTACTCGGTGGGTGATATGCGAGCCCAGCCGTTCAACTTTGTCGTAAAAACCTCGACTCCTCGAGACGAAAATCTAGGCCAAAATAGCCTCCTCGCCTTTTTCTTCACTATATTAGTATGTATTTCTGCCCCTTGTTATGCGAATTTGAGCGTGAATTCCCCCCTTGGGAGCGTTTTATGATAATCCCCATCCCTCTCTTTCTCTCCCTGATCACCTTGACCTCCATGTCATGCAATTCTCGGAGGGTTCAAAACCTGCAAGTTATAATCCTAAGAATTATCCTCAAAATCCTCAAAAAATGTGGTATTTTGACAAAAGATTACAAAGTTTTATGCGCGTGACCTGCACAAGACCACTTTTGGGGGATTTGGGGTTAATGGTTCTAGAGAAGTTCCGCACACCTGACCTATATATAACATTGATGTATCCTAATCTGACATTACATACTGTACACTGTACATGTAGCCTAACATATTCTACTATTATACCTGACCTAATCATAGTTGGTCATATACACACATACATGTACCTAGTTATAAGGCCTACATTTCGCAATAACGGCCTTAACAAGTTGTTTTTACATTATTTATTAAAAAGATTTAATTTGTGGTCTTAAATTGTTTCGATATAATGTAGGCCTGCAGCTGAAAAAGTATAGAGATTATATTTCCAATGTATTTTCTGAGGTTATGCAACATGTATCGTATATGTTTCGTTCTACAATGTATACATGCAACTAGAACAAGGTATGGGTGAATAATGCACATTACATCCATTTTCGGCTGTGCACGGGAAATTCCCTATATAACATCGTTACGATGTCGTGTGTCTCGTTATGCGGCATTTCGCTTTACGGCCATCACTTTATGCCCATGGGCCCACGACTTTAGGGGCCCGCCGTTTTGCAGCGGATCTGGCTGTTAGAGGCCCAGCTAGTACATTGCTGTACCCATGCAGGGCCTAGGCCTAGGCTCAGGCTCTAGGCCGAAAAGCTACATGTACAGTATATACATGTAGGTATGGGCGCACATGTGCATTGCCAAACATTTGAATGTGCGGAGTTTTCCCTGCGCCCGCCTTTCCGGTTGCCGTTCATAAACACAAAATGTCACCCCTTCATCCACAGAATGGGTTGAAAAGTGGCGGATGATTACATTTTGTATTCCTGCGGCGCCTTTTTCGATTATCCCCTTTTTGCATGCAATGCCGGGCTTGGCGGTGCGGTCATGCTTGACCAGAAGTTGTTGTTCGGCCATGGGACGACAGCCACGGTGGTCGTAGACCCTCTTCCAGAGCCTCCTCTTTTCTCTCTCTCTCTTGTTTTTTTTTTTTTTTTTTTTTTTTTTTTTTCGTTTTCACCTCTCCCTCCATTTCTTCGCTTGCCTCTGCCCCCGGTCCTTAATCTTACCAGTTGTTTTGCTCTCCCCACCTCCCCCCACGAGTGGCGTCGTTCCCATTTACTGGTTCAATAGTTCAGCGTGCCGTCGTGGAAGAGAAGAGGGACCGAGCCTAGTCGAGGTGGGCCTTGGACACAGCACGTTTTCAAAAACCCATCTTTTTCGCACTTGTTTTTGGCCCCGCTCACCTGCCTACGTCGAGGGGGTAACTCGGACTATCGGTTTCTGGTGTTTTTGTTTCGGGCTTTTACACCGTCCTCCACGTGGAAAAAATGCCGTGAAAACTATACGGAGTTTTAAGTCGCGTTGTTTTGTTTTGCCTGCCTGCCTGCCTGCCTGCTGCTACCTGCCGTAACACGATGCGATAAAGGTGACTTTTGAGCACCGGCCGCCATATTGATCGAAGCCATTGCCCTTGCTCCTTGCTGCTACTTCGGGTCCGTTTTCAGGTAGTATTTTTATCGCTGAATTTAATGTTATAGTTGTGCGTTGCGGGGGAGGGGTTTTTTATTGGCTTTTGCCCTCTTGCAAAGGACACGAGCACGATTGATTGATTGTGACCTTTGGACGATTTATAGCGAGCTGGTTATTAGGCCTAGTTTTTATCGAAAGCGTTTGGGAAAGTATAGGGTGCAAACTTTTATTCGGGAAGGACCGTGAGCATTTTTAACTTGTCGGTTTGGTCAAAAATGAAAAAACACAGAAATAGGAGTTTTTAAAGCATGTTGTGCTGTAATTGTATATACACGTAAATTCATATAAAGAAAGTGAAAAGAAAATCCAAAATTACGCCGTGAAAAAGTGTTTTTTTTTTTTGTATTTTTGTTAAAGTTTTATTTTATTTTTAAGAATATTTGTGGGAAAAATATAACCGTTGTTTTTGAAGAGATTTTAAATTGTCGGTTTTGTTAAAAATGGGAAATGCACAAATAATTCTAAATTAACTTTTTTTTAGAGAATGGTGTAGGCCTTATATATAATTGTATACACCAAATTGAAGGAGATTAGAAACACAGCCTGACCTATATATACCAACAAAACTAATTAACTTACTGGGATATTTTCCTGGTCATTTACAAAATAATAAAATAAAATTCATAATTGCGTCGTGAGAAAATTCGAACCTCACTTTTCCACATGTAGTTGTGGATTATTTTCCAGGTTTATATTTAATTTTAAAAAAAATATTATTACGCTTTTTTGGGAAAAAAATAGATACGTTGCATGGCTGAAAAGTCATTTTATACATGTTAGAAAAACAAATTTTACGTTTAAGTTAATCATTTAAATCGTCAATGTATTCGTAAAGCTATAGTGTAACTATATGTACAAATCCAGATGTAAACGAAAATTTGAAATTCGAACCTTGTTATTTATGAGGAAATAATGCGAGTGCAATAAAACGTGTTCCATTTATAAATTGGGGTTTTTAAACAATAGCTTTGAGCAGAACATGTTGCTCTGTTTTGGGGGTAAATAAATTTCTCGGGTATGTTCTGTTTTTTTTTTTTAAATTGATTATTAGCTTGAGCATTGCATTTTCATAGGTTGCTTGAAGGTTTTTAAGAATGCTTGAAGCCAACAAGTTGCACGAGGTCTGCGCGAAATATGTATTGCCATAGGCGAATTTTTGAGAAAGGGGGAAATTACATACATGAACAACATATACAAAATGGCGTCGCGTCCTTTCTTGTTTTTTTTTTTTTTTTAATTTCTTAGCGTCGTTGCATATCGATGTAATTTGGACAGTGCAAGCAGTCGTCTGTGCCGCATTGTGCGGGTCATTATTGATTTAATTTAATACAAGTCACGTCCCATCGACGTTGTCAAACTTTCCTCTGGGTTGGCTGGGGAGAAGGAGGGTAAAAAAAAACAAAAAAAAAAACGCCATTCACTTGTCGAGGGTAATGGAATGCAGTATGGCGAAAGTGAAAGGGGGACGAAGGGAGAGAAAATGGCGGTGAGAAGGGGGTTATGAGGTTTCATTATAAAAAAAGTAGGGTAATGGGTGAGTCGAACGACGTAACGGTAGTCGAGTAAGCAACACTCACCCAAGTTTTCTCTTTTCGTTTATGTTCATTGATCTTTCTTAAAAATAGGGCCAATGTGATTGTGCCAACAAAGAACTACTGCCTTGAAATGGCATTCCCTTCTTCTTTCTAAATTTACTCACCGGATCCATTTTTTTTAGCATCGAATTATTTTTGTATGCAGCTGATGAAGTACCCTACATTACGAGTATTTGAGAATTATGACCATAGCGAATTCAAAAGTTGTAGTTTTAAAAAAAAGGAAAACTGCAACATTATTTTAACCATGGTTGGAACTTCTGGCATTGCTATTTGGTCTCTTGTGTGAATTTTTTGTTATTTCTCTGAAATTGGTGGTATACATGTAAATCCGGGTTCGGTCGTTCTGGGCACGACATGTTTAATTGCAGGATATTAAGGCGTTCTGATAACTAAACTATTTTAAGAGCAAATGCCTGGTAATTTCCTTCATTTTTTTTTCTGTTTTCATAGTGGCTTATTGAACTTTCCAAATGCAGAAATGTCGACCCATATCGAAACGTACTTCCGCTGGGTCAAGGCGACGTTTTGTACTTCAGTCTGTGTACAATTGTATAGTCATCACTTTGTTTCAAGGCAATACATTTACCTCATACAGTAAAACCTGTTATAGCGACCAATTTTCATAAATTGGTTTTAGTACATTCATCTAAGTTTTCCTTTATAAAAAATTCTGTACATATAGTGAACACGTACCTGGGTACAGTAACCTAATCTGGTCGTTTTTGTGTGGCCACCTTTAGCAGGTTTTACTATATTTTCTAGTTTTTTTTTTCTATACAGACCATTAAGTGATGAGTTGTAAAATTATGCTTGCAGTTGAAGAATAGCTCAAGTTGTATGTGTGCATGGTTTTGCATCTCTGGTATTTTGTGTTTATCACCCTCATGGGTAATCTGAAATTCTTTTAACTGTATCTCTCAATGTTTTAGGCTGCGCATTTGAATTCATAACATTGATAAGAAGACGAACAAGAACAATTTGTTGTTGTCTAAAAGCACCAATTTCTGAACGCATTTCCTATATATACATCGTACATATGCCCTAAAATTGTACAAATGTTCAAAAGTTGGTGTGGCACAACTGATTTGTGGGGCCATTTCGAAAATGATATCACGTGTTGATTTCAGGAAATTTCAAACGACCCTTGAAACTTGGGACACTTTTTATTTTGGGTTTTGCAAGGAAAAATATCGCTGGGTTAGGGGGTCCTTTAATTTGGCTTAATTGGATGCCACCACATGTTTAGAAAGTCGGCAGTGCGTTGCTGTGCCTGTGGGAATGCTAGTTTTCCATTGCATTCGATGTATGCCTGCAGTTATCAGACGCCCTTGCTACGAGGCTAGTCCTTTTTGTCCTCGCTAGCACAATTTCGAAAGTCGGGCGATAAAGATATTCAAGTGCACTAGCGCTGAAAAAGTAGTTCATTGACCAGTGACGTCAACGTTTGTGTCATCGCTCAGTGCACTTGTTATGCAGTTAGCAACAACCGTTCGCCTGTTTATCCTTTTGCCTAGCAATACCCTCTATGGCGTTTTTTTTTTCTGCGCCAGATTTAAATCCCACGCTGAAGAGATTTGCTTTTCTCCCCCTCTTATTTTCTCTCATCCTGCATGCCCAAGGTCCTCGTGCTCCTCCTGATGAGGGGGATTCTAAAACCCTAGGCTTTGTAGCTTGGCAATAAAGCATTGGCGTAATGACGAAGTTTTGACATCAAATCTAATTAAAGACCACCTTATGTGAGGAGGTCGAATATATATGCACCGCTTTTTGAAATGGAAATGTGGCAAGGATCATCTTTATTAAAATTCTAATGCTGGGTCAAACCTGATTGATGTAGAGATTAACGTGGCCAACAATGCTCTGAATACACTGTATCTGAATTGAAACTGGCTCTTTAATTCTTCTACCACCATCGTTTTTTTGTTGTTTTGCTACAGGTGTTGAATTGTGACGTCTTTTGAATACTACAATTCAAGATGGCGTCTTGAGATACCGTTTTCAATTCATACTTGCAGCATGAAGCAGACAAATGAAGACTGTCAGTGGTTGATTAATTGATGGGTAGTTGAAGGCTTGATGAATTTACGAGGGTGCGTAATGTAATTAGGATTTTTGAGGTCATTTTGTCCTTGGAAAGGTTGCTTCTGGACAGTACAGAAGTTGTATCGTGCAGTTTCGATCTCTATGTACCCGTTTTGCTAATACATGTAGTACTGAGGTTTGAACATGTTTGCTATACTCGTGGAGGGTTGTTTTGTGTCCTGCATAATGGGAATTGAGGTCTCCACTGTCAAGTGATAGGGCATATTTTCTGGAGTTCTATCCAGCACAGAAGCTGCACCATGCGGTTTGGGTCTCAACGAACCCAGCTTAAACACGTACTGTAATCGTGCATTTGGGTTTTGTGTTGTGTCCTGCACAATGTGCATTTTCTGTGTTGTGTCTTACACAATGAGCATTGAGGTCCCCAACAACCCAATGTCAAAGGATGGGGAACAATCTCTGGTGTTCGCTTCTCTACCTGCTCTTGAACACAATTCACAGGAGAGGGAGATGGCTATCTGATATTGGGGCTCCTACCACGGAAGAGAGAAAATGAACGTGTTCACGCCTATATAGGATTCTATTCTGACGCAGCCGGATGAAGCTTAACCACTGCCATTTGTCCAATTTGTTTGTATTATCCAGCTTTTATCCAAATTTTTTTTTCTCGTTCCCCACCATAGATCACGCCCTTTCAGCGCCCTCTGGTGGTTGATCGGCTTTCATCTGGAGCGCTGTTCGATGGTGCGCAACCGAGCGAGGACGTCATCGGAACGGAGGGGGGAAAGGGATATTGCAAAGGGGTAGAATGTGCTTTTATAATACGCATTTCTCTTCCCCCCACACAGAGGTCCCTGCTCTCCGTGGCGCGCAGAGTGCAATCTATATAGCCTTATCGGAAATCTCGGCTGCTGCGGCACTCGGCACCGCGCAACCGTGGTGACAAGCACTGCCGATTGTCTTTTTGGCAGCTTCAGTCCGTAAGTGCGGTAATGTCTCTTGGCCTCGTGGGGGCTACGCCCTCCTTTCATTAACATGGCTAATTAATATACCGGTCGCTGGACTTGCCTGCGGCGCCACCTGCCGACGAAAGAGCTCGCTCAGTGAGTATATGGTCTTTTTCTTCTGTCGTTTCAACCTGGGTTTATTTTTGTTTTCTGGTTTCTTATTTTCTATTTTTGCACGCGGGGAGCTGGTGTGGCCCGGTCGATTTGGGAGGCGGAAACTGCAATTCTAAACTTCCGAGTCTCCATCCAGCGGCACTTCTTTCGGCAGTCGTTGTATCAGGTTTTGTAATGAAATGATGATTGCAATTGCTCGGAAAGGGGCATGCCGAGTACGAATTCCAGGCTGGCAATCTCGTTGCGGCTTTTCGGGAATGTTTTTGACTTCGTCACGTGGTATTTTTTTTCTCTTATCGGTTCCTGCTCTGTAACTCGGTTGTTATGGGATGGTCGCTCGGAAGTATTCGGTTATGTCATATTGCTCTTGGCTGCCGACTTCAAAGAGTGGCTTTGAGAGTTGGAAGCATTCCTGCTTCCTGGCCAAGGACCGTAATTACACCTTTGCATGATTAGTACCCGTGGCATATAACGGCTAATTGGAAAGATCTCACATTTTTTGGCTTGACGTGGGTTTTAAGACTGATTTGGTGCAATATTTTGCACTTGTCAGTCTTTGAACAATGCTTATCACCGATGTGATAACAGGACTTTTTGAAAGTTGATTCGGTTTACTCCTTACATTTTGAACAATAGCCACTCCAGAGGGACCTTTTTGAGTTCCTTTGAATCCTGTAATTTGGCCTAGCAGCATTTCTAAAAATTGATCATGGCTATCCTCTCTCTTAAGCCCCTCTCGTTTTTTCCTAAATATAACCTCAGCTGCCTCGAGCTTCTTGTAAGTTACCCCCCTTTATTAAAGAGAGTGAAATTATTTCAAAGCCATTTCACTTTCGGCAATAGATGGGACCAGAAATGCCTCGGGCGTCGTTAAATGACCCCCAATACACATCCCTTCCCTTTCAACGACCTTTTCGGTCATCCCAAAGTATTTTTGGTTACCCCCTTTATTGGAGAGAGTGGAATTATTTCAAAGCCATTTCATTTGCAGTGGTGCTCTGGTTTTCGTCCCTTTCCGTTCTAAATTCGGCAATATATGGGACCAGAAATACCTCGGGCGTCGTTAAATGTTCCCCCCCCCCCCCCCAATACACATCCCTTCCCTTTCAACGACCCTTTACGGTCATCGCAAAGTATATTTTTGGCGAATTTTTGCCAGACAAAATGCCACCTTCAACTCGACGCGCTCCAGACTGCGGCGCTGGCGGAATAAGAGAAGAAAACCCTAATTTATTAGCGGCAATGGCAGTCAGGGGCACCATTAAGACCACTCGGTCCTCCCCGCAGGGGTTCTACAGTCTCTGTAACCGTGGCTGCCGAGCGTAGGAGGCCGTTCAAGGCGACGGACTCGGCAAGCGGCTACAGAGCCGCTCTCTCTGCTTTTTTCCTCTCCTCCAATCGTGTTACAAGGTCAGTGCCCCCCCCCCTGTCTCCACCAGGACCCCCATCACCCCACCCCTTGTGCGCGTATGTGTGGCACGAGGCCAACGGTCCCTTCTTGTTGCCTCGCCTGCCAACTCTTGGTGGCTGCTGCTGAGCCAAAGCCTCGCGAATCGATATCTGGGGCGTAAACGCACACGGGCTCGGGGTCTGAATCCAGCCGTTGCCAGGGTGACCGCCTTCGCACTTTTTCCAATATAGCACAGCGCGGTGCAACAGAGTGCAACGTACGTTGTGAAGGTGAAAAATACATCACATCGGAGACCTTGAAATGTTCCGAGAGCTGCTTGCTTGCTTACTTGCTTGGGCGAAAATCCAATATGGGTATTGCCAGCGAAATATAGGCTCGGGTGATGTGGCAGGCGCATTTTTAGGTGGGCTGATGTGTGGGTGGTAGGGCTAGGGCGCTCGGTTTAATAATATTTCTGGGAAAAAAAAATGTGTAAAGGTCAACGGGCTTGTGGATTTTTGGCAGGCGTTTTGGTCTGGTTTATCGTGGCTTTGAGGCGGTTTAATTTTCATGTAGATCTTGAGGATGGATATATAATGTATGGGCGTTCGTCAGGTTCGGCGAATGACCAGAATTGTGGGGTGATAAAAGTGCTGAAGTGGTTCGTTAAAGACGCTGGTTCCTGGCTTTTAAGGTACGATGGTCGGAGTGGGTCAGGGGTTGGCTCACTGCCCCACCCAGTAGAATCATTAATTTTCAAGTCTTCCCCTCAGGAAAAATCCATATATGGCTATCCATAGTATGGAGATTGGTTAAATAAGATAAATGGAATGGATATCCATGTCATTGGACGAAGTTACTATGGATATCCATAGTAAAGGATAAAGTTATTATGGATACCCATGAGAATGACTTAAATTTATGTGGATATCATAATAATGGGTCAAAGTAAAATGGATATCCATAAGATTTGTGTGGCTATCCATAATAATGGATCAACGTAAAATAAATATCTATAAGTAGCCATACAATTTTTGTGGATAATGGATATCCATAAGTAACCATACATCCATGTAAAAAACATTTTTATTGGTTTTTGCAAATGGGATTTGTGGGGGTGTTGGCCCCTCTGTTAATTTTATAAATGGCTTTTAACCAGTTGCTCAGAAAAGGAAGGAACCTCTGGAATAGGCGGTGAAGACTTCGTGTTTTCAAATTCTGTTGTGCTTGGGGAGAAGAGTTTTGTAACAATACTGATGCTATGATCTTTTTTAATGTTTTGTAGCTGGTAAACCAGCAAGTGCTTTTGGATCTCGAGCGTTGCCACTGAAATACCACCAGGGTATGTGCCTGGGCAGGAGAGGCCTTGACTCAAGCATGCACTTTCTCAGATGACTAACGGTTGCCTTGACTTCACTGCATGTGTCGTCATTACTCTCCACTTACACGTACATGTAGCTCTCGAAATGGGTTTACAGAAAAAAAAATCTTTACAATGGCCATACTCGATATACTCTGCTTCGAAGGATCTCTAAGGAGGTTTAAAAACCTTTTTTTTCTGCTTTCAATGTCGTATTTGAAATTTAAATTCTGCTTCGCCCCCCAGGGACACCGTTGCAGTGCTCCGTGATGAAGAGAAGGGGGGTGCAACCGCAAAAAGTGGTTGTGCTGGGAAACGAGTTTTGTCGGGGAATTCAAGGTGAACCGCTATAATACAACAGTAATAATAACCGCTGCTGCTGTTGAAAAATATTACCTGAGAAGCTCTGGTGGTTTGTTGCACGCAGGTGGTTAAAAGGGGGGGGAAACCGACGAATAGGATGAAAGTTTCGTTGTTTTTTTTACTCGCTCTTTTGGCCTACCTGTGTTATTATCAAATGAGTAGTGGCTCTTCCAGAATGAGGCCTTGGACGGTGAATAACAACCTGGGCGAAATTGTGCCAAAGTTTCTGCCGTGGTCGCAGGCCTTGCTGTGAAATGTTACCGTTGGGCTAACGCATGACATTTCAAAGGCACGTGTTTCCAATATCATTTCGTTTATTCGCTGCCATATGGCAAATTTTATAAACTGGTCATTTGCGAGTTTCTGGCAACTTACATGTAGGCCTACATTGAACTTTTGTCTCGAGTGTCCTGTGCCTCTTGTGGATTCAAGGGTAAATTTCAGGATTTCAAAACCTTCTTTGTTGTATATTTAAAAAAAATTACTGCAGGAAATTGTGAAATGCAGTCCGTGAATTTTTCAGTAATTTAACAGTAGTGAATTTGAAAGCAATTATGCCTTCTGTGTCAGGTTGCAGGACTCAAAGTTATGCTAAGCCCCAAAGTCAATGTTTGGTGATCTTCTTTCCTCTAATATTCTAAATACTTGAGTCTTAAACACTTTTAGTATCTCCATTTTCTAATACATGTACATGCGAATGTGCTCAGCTTAGATTAGAATATGTAGGCTATAGTGTATAACGTTTGGCACGCATGCTTCTGCTGAGCGTTTCACAAATTGCCATAATTTTAAGCGCTGGATTTTGCCAGAGGTTGTTCCAACGAACATTGCCTCGCTTGCCGAAGTCTGTATGCCAAAATCAGCGGCCTTAATTAAAGGGCACGTTTTCGTCTGGCTAAATGTTGCAATGCGAAAGCAGCCTCGCCCTTTTGCATAACAAGTGACGGATGAAAATGTTACCGTAATTGGAATTTTAGCTACGTTTTGAGGTTGGGACGCCACCTTCCTGTGGACTGTGAATGGGCTCAATGGGAATGCCTGGCTTGTGTCACGAGAGTTTGTCTCTGCTCAAGGCTGGCCTTGAGTTGCGTGCCGTGTGAGCTGCTATTTTTTGGTGATGTTTCAGGAGGAAAAAAAAAAGTTGATGCCTGACATTTGGGTGACGCGAAAACGCCCCTTTGATTTAATCCACGCACGTTGCTCGTGCGTTTTGCCTTCACCCTATGTTAATGTGGCAGCGTAAATGAACGCCGAACACGCTCCGTTATTATAATGTCGGAGGAATACCCTCCACCTATCTTGACCGTGTCGCTTAAACATGTTTTTTTCTTTTTTTCTTCCTTGTAGGGCCTTACGTGGGTGAAGCCGTGTTCCCCACCATGTCGTCTGTGGGTCCGCACTCCCCACTGCACATCCAACCAGATGCCAGCTCCATGTTAACGTCACCCAACTTCAGCCCGCAGAATGGCGGAGACTCCAACTCGCCTGGCAGCGTG
This sequence comes from Xestoiulus laeticollis, assembly GCA_034698905.1. Taxonomy (NCBI): domain Eukaryota; kingdom Metazoa; phylum Arthropoda; class Diplopoda; order Julida; family Julidae; genus Xestoiulus; species Xestoiulus laeticollis. Next base: position 14,350 of record JAQGCC010000649.1, read on the forward strand.
CCCCAGCCCTCGTTCACCATCGGCTACTCTCCCACCGGATCGGTCCAGGCCAGGGCACCGCAGTATCCGCCCAACCACCCGCTCTCCGGCTCCAAGCACTTGTGCTCCATATGCGGGGACAGGGCTTCTGGAAAGCACTATGGAGTTTACAGGTGATTTTGCGCTGCGACTGTTTCTGCGTAATCTCATTTCTTTGCATTTAGCGATGCCTCGTCCCAGCCGTTTTAGTCAAACGTACGGTGAAGACGTCGATGACGAGATGGTAAGCATGGTGTCCATGGCCAGCTCGAAGAACATTCCCTGGTTTCTCTAGACTCCTTTGGAGAAATTTCTGCCACTCTTGCATTTCAAGAATGGTTTCAAAATTACTGTGTTTGGTTTCGGTTACCATTCTTAACGGGTTTTTTTCCACGCTCAATAGTGGAAAATGGATATAGATAAAAAGTTGAGCCGATTTTTTACTCTGAAGAAATCAATGTTATTGATTTAAGGTTAAATTCAAGTAAAATGTGAGTATACGGCATTCTGGGTCATTTCTATGCTGATTGTGCGCAGAGTTGAACAAGCTGAAATGCAGCGAAGCAATTCCAGAGAAAAAAATACTCCCCAAAGTTGCATATAGTGGGTCAATTTTGAAATTTGAACAAAAGTTTAGGAGTTATGGCTATGATAAAACTCCTACACTTCAATACTACAGTCCTTTTCCAATATGCTCTCACTGAACAGCTGTGGAAAACCGCAAAATCCATCTCCAGAATTACTGGATCATGGAATGAGCCTGCTATTCCCGAAGGCAAGACTGAAGGCATTATCAATGGGAACTAACTCGTGCAGCATTATACCTTTCAAAGTCAAGATAACCCCGATACAACCAACAAAGTTAATCATACCATTTAGGGCTGGTTGCACCAACAAAGGTTAAGAATAACCTAAGGTTAACCTGCTTTATGACACTAGGTTAACCCACCCTTGCATTGCACAAGCGTGGGTTAGTGAAAAATGGAGCGGAAGGTTAACCCAGCAAGTAGGCAAGTAAACCTTGGATTAATATTCTAGGATTAGATGGCGGCCATGGAACATGGGTTTTATAACCCTGGGTTGGTTTATCAAGGGTTAATTGGTGCAACACATACAGCTAGCCTGGAGGTTAACCAGGAGTTATATTTTAACCCGAGGTTAGATTTTCACCTCAGTTGGTGCAAACAGGCCTTTATTTCTCAATAACGCAGTAATGCATCGCGGTACCTTTCGTAACCACACTCTTTGATTAATTTTTTTTAATCTAAATAGCATTTTTTTGTTCTGCCAAGAAACAAGTAAGGTCCCTCCGTTTTCCTGTCGTCTGGTCGTGCAGTTAATTTGTGTTTGCTGTCAAAGTCTTGAGATCCGGTCCTGGTGGTACCAACGCTGATGCTATGGGCTCTCAGCTCTTTCATGAAGGAATCGTGAGCGCATTGTCCTTGAAATAGGATTTCGAGCCCCGGATGGGGTTAAGGGAATTCATTTAAAAGAGATGCTGAATGCCCTTGAAAACCAAATAAAAGCAAGGTGGAGGAGAGCGAAATTTGTCTCAACGAGAACAGCTTTTTTAAGAGGAGGAATAAAAAAGGAAAGCCGAGAGAGAAAAAAAAATTAGCAAGAGTAAGAATCGAAGCACCACCTCCTGTTGTTTAGTGCGTTGTGAACAGGCCTAAACGAAAACGCCCAATGTTTCCAAAGCAGAAATTAAATTATAGTAATTGCGGAGTCCTAATTGAAGTCCTATGAAAAAAGAATGCAGTATTTTTGAATAAACTATTGTTTTAGCTACGATAACTCCTAGGTAAGTGCTGCATATGGAAATTTATTGCTGTTTAGCAGGAATTTCAGCTAAAGAGCACCGATTTGTTTTACAAAACTTTGAAAACAATGCGTGTGTAATAGCTAAAACTGCCATTTTCACACGGAACATCAGTTTTGAACCAAAAAAAAAAACTTAATTTGACTGCAGTTTATTTTCTGCTGGACCGTGCTGTCGTTTGCCCTTTTAAAGGCGTACGGGGAATTTTTAAGCCGGCGTTTGTTTTTTTCCAACAGGCAAGTTTAAAAATATACTCTTGAAACAGTGTTATTTAACTGGCACGGAGTTCATATTTGTAGGTCATTTGTCGGGGAAGCGACAACAAAAAACACGGCGTGAAGGTTATCCGCTGTCACATAAGGTCATTTAATTCAGGGTCGAAAGCCTCCAGTTTCCAGAGCGATATGACCATGTTGGCAAGTCCTGAATTAGCCCTGCGAAGGATGGCGAAAAATCGATTTTTATGAAAACCTTTTTATTTCCTCCGTATGGTTTCCATATTGAAGCTCGCCCTACTATATATTAAAGGACATTCTGGCTCGCCTGCTACATTATGTCTGCAGACCAGAGTTATGTTTAATCTCGGTTGACCTACTTTTTGGTGTTTGCTCAGCTGATAGCTTTAGCTTAAAGCCGAGGACTTCAAGCGGGATAGATTGCCTTATGGTCCAAAGCCGTGTCAGAAAATTGGGATTTTCCAACTTGTTTGCCTTGCTCAATATCCTGTTGAGAGAAAGATGAATTTTTTAAAGATAGTTTCATCCATAAACTAATGTTTAGGCTACTTTTAGCCAAAAATGCAGAAGATAAAACTTTGAATGATAACATTGATTTTTTGGTAAAGCAGTGGCTATGTCTGGTGGTTTTTGTTTCAAAAATTATAAAACGCAACAACGGCATTGGGGTTGCGCTTTTAAGAATAAAACCATATAACTTTTGTTTCAAAATAAAAAATGAGCATATGGAATCATGCTGATGGTTTAAAAGAAATCTTTTATTACGAGTAGTTTTGGCATGCTCTTTGAAATGATGATAAAAACGGCCTTATAAAAGAGAAAAAAGTTTGTTTTTTGTAAAATTTTATGTTAAAACTATCTCAATTAGTTCTAACATTGGAACTTTTTCTTCAAACTCACTGAAATGAGGAAAAGCAAAAGTTTTATCCATTATCCTATTTACTCATCTAAGGACCCCCCCTCTTTTTTCTCATTTATTTGCCCTTCGAAACATGGGTTGAGCGATTACGCGAAAAAAAATTCTTGTAGAAATGTTGGGAAAGTCAGGGCGTCTTAAACTAATAAATACGCCAAATTCTTGTACGCTTTCGAGTCATAGCCCTGATCTTTAAATCAGAAATTAGCGGTAGCTTGTTGAAATGCGAAAACTGTGTGGGCTGCCAGCAGCTTCTTCGTTAACCCCTCACTCCCTTCAGTTTTCTGGCTTTTGTTCTGGCATATTTCAGGTGAAGCAGAAGAGTTGCACAAGGCCGTTGGTAAATGTGGCATTCGAGGCTTTTGACAGCACCATTTTGCGTTCGTTTGTACAAATGGTTATGGATGGAAAAGTGGGTCAAGGAGAGAAAATAGAGAGCAGATTGGATGCGGTTCTGTCACAAACCCCTATCTACCATCCAACTCGGGAGTCATGTGATCAGCGGGTTGATGGTCTTTTGTGCGTGCGGGCGGAAAGCAATCATTGCGATTCGCTGCTGCTGCTGCTCCTCGCATCCTTTTTGGCAATGGTAGTGATGTTGAGACTGCTGACCTTGATGGTGTGGCCTCGCCGATGCCATCTATCGATCGAGTTTGCAGATGCTTTTGGTTACTGCAGAAGTAACAAAAAGCGGCCGTAATAAATAATTAATAGGGGAAATTTCACTTCTAGGACACGTTGTCTTAACCATATTTTTTGTCTGGTCTCGTTTCAGTTGCGAAGGCTGCAAGGGTTTTTTCAAGAGAACCGTCCGCAAGGACCTGACATATGCATGCCGTGAGGACCGAAACTGCGTGATCGACAAGAGACAGCGCAATCGATGCCAGTATTGCCGCTACCAGAAATGCCTGTCCATGGGGATGAAACGAGAAGGTTGGTTTCACCACATATGCGTATTTTGTCCGTGGAACTTGCTCGTGGTTCTTGCTCGTTGCAATGCGGAACAGCCTCTCAACTCCAGCACGGTGGAACCGCTCGGGTTCTTTCTCTGCGGTTTCTGGTTTTCGTTGGTGTAGTTTTCTTGGGCGTTCGGAACTTGGAAATTGTTTGCGTCTCTTACTTTCTCGGTTAAATTGGTCTGAAGAGGTTCACATTTTCATTGAAGAATACCAAAGCTCGATCACCTAAAAATGGCATTGGTCTAGAAAATTGAGGATACTTTAATAAAATTTTCAATTCTCCTTATTATTTCAAAACAGTAGAAATAATTCAAAATTAAACTTGAAAAGAGCGTTCAACTTAGTTTCTTTTTTTTTAAAGAAATTGGCAAACTGGCAAGAGATATCAGTGTCTAGCCAAAGGAATCATTATCCTTGGGGGAGAAGTTTTTCAAAAGTATTCATTATAGTACGAGTGCTGCTGAAACTTATCATCATTACATATATTGATTTTAGGATTACTTTTCTAAAATGATGGTACAGTGGTAGCTTTTTTGAAGGCACCCATAGGAATTTAAACCCAAGTGGTTGTTATCCATGGTTCAGGCATTGGAACCCAAATTAAGATTTTTAATTGTTTCTCGTTCTCAAATTCACCTTTTAAAAGCGTTAGGAATACTTAAAAAACGTGGAGTTACAATGAATACAAAGTTATTCAAAATTATGTGACGGTTCTTTGATAACTTTACTGAACCGCAGAAAATTACAGAAAAGCCTCAGAAAAATGTGCGCATGAAAATGAGAGTGAGGCTGTTCCCCTTTCGGGAGATTGTTATGCATTTGCTCGTTGATGCAAAAAGACCACGTTTTTATCCAAAAGGCAAAAATACACCCCTTAGAAACGGTACGAGGGCCTTTCAAACTTGAGAAGCCGTGGAAAAACAATGAAAATTCAGTCCCAAACTTAAAATTCGTTTTTATTTTCAAAATTTCTTCTGCGCAAAGCTCCTGCAGTTTGGTCCTCGATGGGAACTTTTAAATTTTAAAAAAGATGGCCGGTAAAGTGTGGTTGATCTCTGCTTTTTGGATGGTTTTCTCCCTATTTTGAAGCACAGTGGAACTGCCTCATCAGCCAAGTAAACGCCAGACTTTATGGCGAATTTTTGGCTGTGAGGCAGTCTGCCGTGTGAGCCTAATTCGGCATGACCTTTTGTCTTCTTCTGCTGCCTTTAAGGGTTTGCATTGTAGCCTGGCAGTTATGGAATTTTCATTATTTTCATTGTTGTCTGGGGTGAAAGGGCGTGCTCCCATGCCCATGCAGAAGCTACCAGACAATTTTTTCTGCTGCCGAAGTTGGCGGGGAGCGCTCTCTTCCACATCCAAAGTTTTCGTTGAACGGCCCTCGTATTTTGATATCATTTTGAGTTAAACTGGTTTCATTTAAAGTCGTTTTCTGCGCAGCGGTTCAGGAAGAGCGCCAAAGGACAAAAGAAAAGAATGAGAACGAGGTGGAGAGCACTAGCAACATCCACAATGACATGCCCATCGATAAGATACTTGATGCCGAGCTGCGGGTTGATCCAAAAGACGAGATGATCGATCATGAGGTAAGTTCGTAAGAGGCGATTTCGCCGTGCGTGCTTTTTTCTTTTCAACTCAAATATTTCTCGAAGTCGCATTCGGAAAAATAGATTTCTACAGATATAATTTCAAATTAAGAAATGCTGTCTGGGCAATTCATAACCGCTATTAGAAACTAACTTTTTTACCTTCGACAAACAGAAAGATGCTGTGGTGAACATATGCCACGTCGCTGACCGACAACTGCTTCAGCTCGTTGAATGGGCCAAACATATTCCACATTTCCACGAACTTCCTATACCGGACCAGGTGACCCTCCTTCGAGCAGGTGCGTTTCTTCTTCTTTAGTAATCTGGGTTTGCGTTTTTTGATTTTTTTTTGCGCGCAATCAAAACAGCGGCTGAAATTCGTTGGTAGAAAATTTACAATTTTTTTTTGCGGATGTGAAATTTTAGGCTGGAACGAGTTACTGATTGCGTCGTTCTCGCATCGTTCCACCGAGTTTCAGGACAGCATCGTGCTGGCCACTGGGTTGATGGTACATAGAAGTCAAGCAAGCGGTGCTGGCGTTGGGGCAATCTTTGACCGCGTCCTCACCGAGCTAGTTGGCAAGATGAGGGAAATGAAAATGGACAGGACCGAGCTGGGGTGCCTCAAAGCAATTGTACTCTACAATCCAGGTGAGTAATGACGGAACTGCATTTTTCACCAGATTTGGCACCCATGTTTATTTTTGATCTATGGTTCCCACATCAGTAGAATTTTGAGTGATTTTTAATTTGTTTTGTTTCGTCCGTAGAAGCCAAAGGCTTGTCACAGACCTTCCAAGTTGAGATGTTCCGCGAGAAAGTATATATCGCATTGGAGGAACACTGCAAGCTTTCGTATCCAGACGATCCTGGCCGTTTCGCCAAGCTGCTGCTGCGTCTGCCTGCCCTCAGAAGCATCGGCCTCAAATGCTTGGAGCACTTGTTCTTTTTCAAACTGATTGGCGATACACCCATCGATACTTTCCTTACGGAAATGCTGGAGGCGCCAAGCGATAACTAATGAGAGGGACGCCGCAGATTGTTTCGAAATTCTCGGAATTTCGTAAATGAGCAATCCCGAGAAACTTTTTTTTTTTGTTAAAAAAAAGTTAGTGCCGAACTCTTGCGTTCGGATCCCTCCACGGTTTAGAATTGTCCTTGTTGTTTTCGTCCGATTCTTTTTCTAAAAAAGCATCCCACGAGAAGCTTGCGAGAGAGGCTCTTTTGACGTGTACGAACTGAACAGATCACCTTTCACGTAAACCGTGTATTCGCTCGAAAGGCGTCCTCGGCAGAAGTTGGCGAAAACGACCAGCTTAACTGAAGTTTCCCATCCCGCACGGCAGGTTCTGAAGATGGTCGTATGTGAAAGCCATCTCTCAATTGCAGTTGAGCCCAGAGCGATTTTCCATTGTCTCACTGCCCTTTTATTATGTTACCGTGGCAAGCGTCATCTTCCTGTCCTTCATGTACTTCAACGTAATCTGTTCTAGCACTGCGAGGCAGAGGTACAGATCGCAAAGGCGCAGATTTCCCTACAGCAAAATTCCCTTTGCCGATTTCTGTAGGATGAGCTTGTTTGGAACTTACAAATGATGAAAGAGAGCAGATGTTGCACTAAACAATCCAGGCGATTGTGTTGCGGCCCTGCTACGGCTCTTTGGAGCTGCCATAGTAGTCGACATCCTAACGTTTCGATTAGGATTACGAAGATCCAGAGGCCTTGAAGACATCTGCATTGACCACCACAAGTGTTTTCAAGCACGGAATTTAGTATTGGAGTAATCTTGCTTGTGGATGGCATAACCTGGTGAAATTTTTTATCAGATGTTTTTTAAAGATTTTTCAATTTTGCGTTTGAAAAACGAAAAAAAAAAATCGCGACAAATTTTAGCACTGCCAATTAGTGTTATTCATCGAGTTGGGTGGGCAGCAACGTTTTTTAGAGATTTTAAATCAGCCATAAACTTTATATGCCCAAAGATAAGCCACCCACTTTGGAATTGAGTGGTCTCTTTCTATTAGCTAACATGTGCGTGTTCAGCGAAATTTGCAATAATCTTTAGCGTAAAATCTTTTCCAATTTTTCCCAGTTCCGATTTCTACACAACACCCGAAAAAATGTTTTCTTTAATTGGGAAGAGTGGCTTAGTAGGGTCAATTTTTGCATCTCCAACTGTGCTTTTTCATTGTGTTGCACCGGCTGGACGCACTCCAGACAGCTCCCTTTACAGCCTTTTGATTTTTACTGGCAAATAAGATTCGGTTGATGTTACACTTCTCTATTACTATGCACTTCATTTGCATCATGATGGATTTTGTCATTTTTTTTAAATACGTTTAATGCCGCAATTTTCTATATAGAAACACGCATTTCCCACCGCTAAATAACCGTAACGTACCATCATGCGCCTAATTTGCATTCACACTGCCACCCATAAGCTCGAGCTGCGGCGACCGTGGAATCCCGGTTTTTTTTTATCCTGTGGTTGGCTGTCAACAGTGACCCAAGCCAACCTTACGGGAATGGTCTGGAAGACCTTTTTGTTTTTTCTAAAGCCCGGTCGCCCAAAACTGCCTCCAAAAATATTAATTGGTCCACTGCCAAGTGTGTGAACGACCAATGTGTGGGGGGCTTCCCCTTTTTTACATCAGTTTTGGGAGTTAATTGAGATTTTGTGTGCTCTATTCGCCCGCTGCCTCTAGGGCGGGGCTAGAGCGGTCAAAGGGCAATGATGCTCTTCGCGAGATAAATAGGATCGACTTTCCCTAAATGCTGACGGCCACCAATGCTTGCCCGTTAATTAGGAACTAGAAACAGCAGAGCTTCTATCGGCTCGGACACGCATGGATAGCGACGCTGATCCATGTGGCGAAATAAGTTGTTAGTTGTTAATTAGTAATTTGTACTCCTCACCAAATCTTGTTCTTAGGGCATTTCACTCGCTCTATCATCAATTGAAATCCTCTCTGTAGCCCAATCTCGGCATGAGCATGTAATATATTGGGAAGGAGGTGGCGAAGTATTTTTCAACGTTTTGTAATGGACACTTCTGAGAGTAGTTTGCTTGTTTTTGGCTAAATGGACGCCAGGTGCCATCATAACAAAGTGGAAAAAGTATTTGAACTGGTAGCATTTAAGCATTATTTTCATAATCCTTGGCGCAGATAGTAAATTCAAAAACCTTACTTTCCGGTATTGAAAGGGAAACTACAAGATCCAGTGTTCATACAAGATCTGAAAACTAGCTACCAACCCCCAACTCTTTTGTATTCCTACATCTTTTTTCTTCACTTCAATATTCCATATTCTGATGATAAAGATGCCAGCGGCGTCCCGTTGGCAGCTTTTGAAATCTTTGTCATTTTTACCATACGACGTTGGCCCCATTCAATCACGTGTCCCATTTATAGCTTAGTCGCACCTTTTTTTCCTCCCAGAGAGTCTAGGGACTTGCTCCCAAATCGAGTTCGTTTTTCTTTTCCTCGCTCACGTAGCCTTACGAGCGTCACTTTGGTGGCGAGACTTGAGCTCGTGATGAATCTCAAGATGAAGGATTATTCATTTGAGTGATTGTGCGTTTAAATCAGGATTGGGCTTGAATAAGAGGAGAAAAGCGGACTCGTAATGAGGTGATTTGATTAAACACGAAACTGGCCTGTTATGGATATAGTTTTTATCAGGGGTCAAGGCATTTTGCACATTCAAGGGAGTTTCACTACCTTCCCTTCAATATTTGGTGATATGTCCTAACTAGAAGATTTTTTTTTACGCCAATTTGTAACTGTGCGTGCGTTCGTGTATATAATGTATAAATGGCGACCTCGTATCTACTTTCTCTCCCTCTCTGCTGTGGTGGTGTCTGTCACCGCACAGTCCTCGGGTTTATACGGCCGGGGCAACGTGCATTCCTGTCAAAAATGACCCATGAATCAATTCCGTACGCATTTTTTTTTCTTATTTTTTTGAAAAAAAAAATGTGGATTTCAATGGCCTTGCTAAGAAATATTTCGTTAGCTATGAAACGCTCGTAAGCAGAGTGTTAATCTGACAATAAATCTTTCGTTTTTAAAATTATGCAAAGTTTCGAGACTAAGAAGAAAACATCAAACTTGAATGTTTTTTAAAGCATTTTTGCCCTTAAAACGAGTAAAACTGAATATTTCACTAAAAGCAAGGCCAACACAATTGTATACTGTATAAACTGTGTGTGCGTGTTTTAATACTACCCAATTTACGTTGTATCGTAGAAATGTCGGTCTCCCAGCGAGCCACTGCATTAGCAACCGGATGATATCGCGCTCAGATTGTAAGGCTCGAATTTGCGAGCCCTACTTGGTGCTTGCTAAGTGTCAGTACTTGATGTTGATGCTAATACGATTTTTGTAACTGTAGAAGGCCTCTGAACTAGGAAAGCACTGAGATCGGGTTAGCGAATTGAGCCCGAGTGACGGGGTGATTTTTTACCTCGAAATTTTCTGAAATGTTGTTACCTATAGTTCCCTGTTCTTGGCTTAATCTTTTCTACATTTTTCTAAGTAGTTACGGCTGGCCGCTGCTTTTATTTCTCGCCAGCTAAATGGTTTCTTGCCCCCGAAGTGAGATTGCCAATCGAAATGCGCCTCTTGGAGAAGGCATATAAATCGTCAATTGGCCGCTGTCCGAAATTTTGCCGGAGTTTAACGAGTAATTAAAAATTTGCACGTTGCTGCAGCAAGAGTCGTGCCGTGGAATCCGAGGAAGTGTACGAAGCCGAGGATGAGATCTTATCTTCTGTTGTATTATTTGATTTTGAAGAAATTTCATGTTAAACGTGATTTGTTAAAAGATTATTTTATGGCAAAATTTCAAGTTGAAATTTTACTATTCACTCCTACGGGGGTTTTAAGTGCAAAATTTATAATAGTAGTACCTCTATTGCAACTTTTGGATTCTCGGTGCCATTGAAGCAATTTTTTGTTTCCGATTCAAAATTTTCTTCGACATCCTTAAAATTCCCTAACATCTGCCGGCTCTTGCTGCGAGGATTCCTAAAAATATTTATACAACGTTATATAATTTACATGTATATATAGATGGAAACAAAATTTGATGATGGGAAATCCAAACAGTGTCCCGATTTCCACCCTCTAATCGATGAGAAAAAATTCGTTTTTTTAAAAAAAAAAATACTGTCGTGGAACGTGTTATATTTATACAAAATGATGTCTCTTCGAATCAGGAAGAAATAACCGAGTACCTGGCATGATTTTTGTACCAATTGCTGAAAACGTGTATACACAGTAATCGATGGATGTGAAAATTGTATTTTATGGATTGTTTTATTTTTGATATATGAGAGACGAGCAGAAAATGAGGCGAACAGTTAGTTGTACAGAGAGTTTAGATGTCTAGTAGAAGAGAGAAATTATCCACTTGTTGCTGCTGTGAAGTATCTAAATGTTGAACCTGTTGTTTTGAAAAGGTTTTTCAGGTTTCTTTCTACCGTCGCCTTTTTTTTTTATCCCCAGTAAGTTAGTTACTTAACCCCTGTCGGAGTTATTGCTATTTTTTCCTTTTTTTTTGTACAGTGGTTTTACAGTCGAGGGATGAACAAACTTATACATATATGCAAAAATGTACAGCGCGTTTAGACTGATGTTATCCCTGCTGGAAAATGTCCGGAAGCCGAGAGCGGGAATCCCACTCTCCGGAAATCTTTTACTATTTCTTTCTCGTAGAAAATGTTTAGCGATGAGAAGAATCTTGTTCGACGCTGGTGTATGTAATTTGTTAAAAACTTTTCTTGCGTCTTTCAAATAAATGTCTAATAATTGAACACTTTTGGAAATGATCTTTTTGTTTTCGTGTTTTTGCATAGGTAGTGGTTTCCATCAATGGATCGCGCAAGTGACCGGTAGTTGAGAGTAGTCATAGGATTAAGAAAGCCACAGTCAAGGGATCGAGCAAGTGACCGGTAGTTTAAGAATAGTTAACACAGTCAAGGGATCAAGCAAGTGACCGGTAGTTTGAGATTAGTTAACAAAGCCACAGTCAAGGGATCCGAAATCTCAGGCAAGGTTTTTAGAAATAGAAAATACACGTAGCTTATGTATTAAAGATATAAACCTATACTTAACGATGTTAAAAAATAACTTGTCACAAGCACTCACAGTACAGTGAAACCTGTGAATAGCACAAACCACTGGGCCCTATCCAAAAGTTGTGATATTTGGAGAAATGTGTTATTTCAATGCAATTTTGTTGTACATGTACATGTAATATCGATCCGTGTCAACTGTAAGTGGTCGCTATTTACAGGTTCACTGTATATGGAAGACATTTACAGAGCTGTCTCTTATGCAGAAAAAAAAATTATTTTGAATAACTTTGTTTCTTTTGAAGTTCAAATAATAGGTCCGTTTACCAATTAAAGAAATTTGAGGATTTCCATTCCCTTTAAAAAAATATGTTGCAAGTTGCCACAAGTATAAATTGACCAGTTTGTCAGTAAAATGCAAGATTAGTTAAACTTCGGGATCCACCGCAACAGGTCAGTAAATGGTATTTTTTGGTTAAAATATGTTTAGCATAAAGTGAAACCTGTAATTAGCGCACACCATTGGGACCGAACCATAAGTTGGGTTATTTGGAAGGATCACTATACTTCCAGGTAGTGTGCTATATAGAGGGACGCAATTTGCAGGTTTTATTGTACCAGCAATTGGACAAATGAGAGAAACTGCATCTGCTGTAAGTGCAATAAATAATTTAATTTTTATTTTTAAAATCTTCAAATATAAGAAGTTTAACATTATTGTTGGTAAAAAGCATGATAGGGCACGCCTGATCTTTCTATCTGGCGATAATTTCTATCATCTATATTAAACGCCCTTTTATCAAATATTCTGATATATTAGTACATTGATAACAATACAATTACTGAAGGAGAAGGCCTTAAAATTTCTAAACGTGCAATGATGTCGACTTCACTGCAAATTGTTCAAATCAAGTGATGCCACTATGATGATTTTGTAATTCATTTGAAAATGTTAACATTTGGCTTTTTATTTATTTAGAAATAGTAAAGCTCCCTCCTTTAACGATAACGATATAAATGTGGCTACTAGTGATGAGAATTTACTAGCAATTATGCTGCTGTGGCTGCAAATATAAACATTTTTAAAAGATTTGGGAATCGTATTAGGTGCACCCTAACCGTAAAAAAAGAAATTGCAAAAAATAATATACTTAAAAACGATGAGATACATATGCTATATATAAATAATAGTTGCCGAGGGCACAGTGATTTTTGTACGATTTAAGCGCCCAATGTTAAAAATATTGTCACAATTCATTTGGCAGCTTTCAACTGCAGAGGAAAAAATTCCTGTTAAGATTAAAATTTACTAATGTCACGATTTAAATTTTCAATTAATTCATAACATACGTCTTTTTCAACGTTGAAAGTTAATTTGGCAAGAGCACAAGCACGAATTTAGGACAATTTGTCACAAGATGAGGAATTAGGCCTTCAATGGTAACATTTTTTGATGACACCGACAATTTCATTTTAAGGCAGGTGCTTGGCTGCATTTGTTGGCTGCGATTGCATCGCGGTTCGGATCTAATTTTGAAAATTCTTCTTCATTGATGCATTTTTGTTGTTGTATAAAATTGTTGGATAAAACTGGGAAGAGGCATGTGTGGGGCGAGTGAAAAAGTAGCGTGCGAATAAGGCTTCAACGGTCTTCTTCCAACTTATATTTTTGCAGATCTTCTCCTTTGTACAACCGCTTGATGCCTCTAGGGAGTCCCCGACACGAGCTCAGGTCCAGAACACTGAGGTGAAGACAGTTCTTTAAAACAGACCTAGCGGGAGAGATAACGCATCGTAAATCCGAGTCTTGGAGAATATGGGAAACGAGCAATTGGGCATTTCTCGATGCACTTACTTGACGGGCTCGTAGGAAACGGCCGAACCAGAAAGGTTGAGCGTGTGCAGGAAGGATTTGGAGGGAGAACCGGCGAGCGACTTGACCGCAGCATCCACAGCGTCGCCAGCATGGTTATTCCAAGAGAGATCCACTTCCACCAAGCTGTGACACCACTGAAAATACATGCAAAAACAGGTGACAATGTTTTCTTATTCACACTACTTTAATGCAGAAACGCCTTCAGCACTATTGATTCCAAAATGTTATTATACGAGTTTATTCTAAATGACCGATAAGGTTGGCTTAGCGGTTATGCTTAGCTCCTTAAACTCGGGAGACCACGGTTCGAACCCTGGTCGGCTATCCTGGCTGTGGTTTTTCGTGGTTTCCCACAACCTACCTTAATCGCCTATATAGGCACGTAAAGGCGGATGCCAGGATAGTTCCCCAAAAAGCGGCCACGACCGTATACTTTTCCCATTAAAATTCTGGCACTTTGCCCCCTGCCACATGGCATACTACATGCTGACTGCAGGGTAAGGAATTGAATTGAGGGCAACGCTATTTTACTGTGCACTGATGTTGTGCGGGAATTTTGTTAGCATAATGTTGTTGCGCTAACCTTTTCCATGACCAATTCAATGTCAGCCGTCATGGCTGCAGGGCACTGAGACAGAAACAAGTACTCCAGATCAAAGGCCGGAAGTCGCACCAAACCGGAGGCAGTGATGCGGGAACAGCCACGGACGTCCAATAGCTTCAGTTTGTTGGACGTCTTGAGGATGCGTTCCAACGAGACGTCGTCTAGCCCGTGGTGATACTCCTGATTAATCACGGCGATGCTCAGTTCCTCCAGCTCGGGAAATCCGGGAGAAGTGGCCTCACGTAAGGAAAAAATAAGGGAAAATTAAAGCTCGGATGCCAATCGGTTTAACATGTTCCCGCACGCTACCGAAGACGTACCTGCGTTGCCAGTGGCGTGTTGGACAACAAGGTTCGTACGTTTGCGAAACGCAACACTTTCAATTTTGGGCATCCTTCTTGTAGCTTTTCGACTGGAATGGGGATGATGCTGCGATCGATATTAGAAACGTTGGACATGTCTAGCACTCGCAAGCGATGACAAGAGTTCTAAAAGCGAGAAACAAGGTGATGCTTGATGTTAACTAGATGGGTTTCGACCAGCCATGGAAAATGAATGAAAGGCTCACGTACTGCCAAGACGGTGAAGATGCCAGAGAAAGTCCTCATGACATTGTTGGAAAGGTTAAGGTGCTCGAGGCAAGAGCCGCACTTGCTCACCAGATATCGCAAGGAGTTACTGGAACAAGGACTGTTGTTCGAGGCGTTGATCTATGCGAAAATAAATGTTTATTCATTTGTCGGCAAGATATCTTATTACAGAAGTTGGGGAAGTGGACGCTTTGCACAGACAACAGAGCATTGCTCAAAGACAAATTTAGACGTCCCTCGATCCAACATACCGAAGTGTAGGACAAATCAATACTGATCAAGGAGGGGCACTTGTCGGCGAGGACTCGCATGATGTTTTCGTTCAGTTTCGTGCACTGGGACAAGTTCAAGTGCGTCAAAGACGGAAACCAGTCTTCGCAAGCCTGTGAAGGGATTCAAAAGAATTAACAATCAGGTGGTATTGCCGCGAGTTGCGGAACTACCAAAACCGAGTGTCTGAAAACGATGATGCCAGGAAGCTAAATCGACACGTTCGCTTTCAGACACTTCTTCTGCCTGTCCCACCTGCAGGTTCTGCAAGTCGCCCACACAGTTTCCAGCAAGGTTCAAGTGAGTCAGCTTCTCGCCGCACTTCCTCATTATGTGGCCGATGGAGTCACTGGAGATGGGGCTATCCGAACTCGCGCTGGGCTGAAACAACCATCAAAGACGACGGTGAATCGAGAAGGCCTCGAACCTTTTCGTCTCGAGAAAGCGACCGTACAACTTACCGCCGTATGAGACAAGTCGATGGAGGTGAGTCGGGGACATTTGTCCACCAGCATCTTGACGGCCTTGCCGTTTACGTTTGTACACTCAGATAGGTTTATTGTACTTAGGATCGGACAGTTATCGCTGATGAACTGCAAAGAGATAGATAGAAGAAAATTGAACTCGCATCCAGTGATCCTCGCCAAAGATTCAGCCGAGCATCGGATTGTTACCTTTATGCCGCTTAACGTCAGCTGCCTCTTCCAGCCGCTGAGCATCATTTCCCGAGTGTGGGCTAGGCCCTCCTCGCACAGACCCTCCAACTCGCTTTCGATCTGCCGTACCTTGGGAAAGGACAAGTCGACCGAGAACCACAGGGGTGAGTACTTTGCTACGCTATGCCACAGCTTGCACACCCTAGACGTTCTATAAGGACGAAAATAAGGATATAACATGTCGATCAAGCCCCGCCCCAAAGGAAGGCTAGAGAAAACAAACCTTTGCCAAAACGAAAAAACGCCCTCTTGCTTGATGACGTAACTGAATATCCTGAGGAGCACGTCTGGAGGCACGAGTCTTCCCCAAAGACCCTCGGCAATCTGATCCTTCTCGTCGCAGCCTTCCGCTGTTTCTTCCGTGGACTTGCCACTATTGGTGGCCACATCGTCGTCGCCGCTCTCCATTTTCCATTTGACGTGCTTGCTGCTCTTGTCCGACTTGTTGCCCCTTTGCACCTTTCGACATTTCAGCACCAAACGTCCTTTTTCGGCAGGCTCGGCTATGTCTTTTGGCTTGACCTCGCCATCGGCGCATGCCGGCCTAACGTAAAATAGAAAGAAAAAAAAATACATGTAGTTTGAAGTTGCCTTCGCATTCCCTCAGCGTACAGATAGGATGCAGCATTCCGCATTTTTTTTTGTTAGTCTTTTTTTTTGAACCCTTTACACATTTTAACATTGCACACGTTTAGTGGAGCGTCGATGTAATGTGAAACGCTTTCTCGGAACACTTGACTCTACCGAAATTATGCAACGCTCTTGACTTTTGACCCAGTTGCGGCTACAGGCCCTTGCTGCTGCAAGTGTTATTTTGAAAGTATAAGTTTGCGTCGTGCAACTCCTTTTACCTTTCTTGCTCTTCTGCATTTTTCGTTTGCATCTCAAAATCCGAGTCATTGGAGTCCTCCGACGGCCATTCTTCGTCGTGTTTCAGGAAGTACAGAATGGGATTCTTGGGGTCTTTCGTCTTGCCCAGAACCCCCTTTTGCATGGTGTCAGGCTTGGGTCACTTTCGATGGAGATGAGTCCTTTTTTAACTTGGAAAATAACGAGAAGGAGTATAAGTGAGTGAGTTTGGTTTAACGCCACAAAAGCAAATTGGTCGTAGAGAATACGACAAGGAAAAGGGAAAAAAATGAATGTGCATGAACTAAAGCTTTCTGGAGGATGTATTTCGCGGCCATTGCAATACAATAGCCATAGCCAGTGGGAACGACTGACGGCATGTGTTCCAGAACTGAACGGCGAGCATCTTCGACGTTCCAAACTTGAACGGCTGGAGGCTCGACGTTCTAAAATCGAACGCGTTTTTTTTTCGCGCGCGTTCTTGATGCATGGATGCAACACGCGCATTCGTGACCTCAGCATGCGTAAGAAATGATGGAAAAATGTGCGAAATACCTCGGATGTATCCGCGTTGTGAGAGCCATCGAAAATACGGCGACTCCTGATGATTTTTCGACGAAATTTTAGTCGTCGTACCAAAGCAAGAAGCGATTCGGACAGTCGGTCATTGCTCCATTTTGCGTCGGGTCCTACGGAGCTTTATTCGTGTCGCGACTTCGTACTCATCGCGATGTGATGTGGTATCTAAATTCCAATGAAAAGACCCATTTCTTCGAAATGATGTATGATTTTGTGGGACTCATTTTTTTTCGCACTCATGGGAAATTTTTGGCTTGCTTTTTTTGGTGAAAAAAAAATGAAACATTGATGTATTTGCTCGTGTTCACCCTCGGGACTCCGTAATCACGCGCTTCAGTCTTGGTTCGAAACTGTGGTGGTGCTGCACGAGCAACAGCGTCGGCTTAGCCTCGAAATAGGAACCTTTCTATCCCACCTTGGGACATCAAATATTAGCATTACCGGAGCGACGTAAACCAAAGGACCCGCATCGAGGCTAGTCGGGCAAACGGAGCACCAAAGTAGTCGACCATGCCTGTTTCGCCAAACCGCGAGCCATCGCTTGGAATCTAGAAAAGTCGAGGTAAAATACGATAAATATTTCGGATTTACGAAGTTTTCCGGATTCAGACCACTGCGTGTTCAGACAAATCATATGTAACTTTTGATACGCCCTCTGTGCATCCAGGGTCCCGCGATTAATCCTAACCATATTAGCTGTCGGATGCTCCAATCCTAACTAGGGAACACGTTCGTCGAAGCGCTTCGGCTAAGAACTTTTCATCCATCAAAAATAGTATTTAAAATACACATGTGTTCATAATAGTGTCTGCTGCTCGAGCTTGCTGCTTGATTTGGGATGCTTATTTCGGTGAATTTTATAATGTATAATACATGTACATGCAATTCTTATTGTTGAAAGACCTAATGGGAACTACAGAAGTATAATGATACCAAAGTATTCGATAATAATAACATTACTGGTAGGGGACCTATATAAGTTATCATCTTCGGCTAAATTTGCAAATAATTGCTTGTTAAAAAATTGAGGTGGTCTGAAATGCTTTGAAAACATTCTATTTGCTGACATTTTTGTTTTAAGGGGAAACTAAACACCCCGTTTCCTATGGGGAAAGCTCTCAGCCAAGTCAGCGACTTGTGTAATTAAAATT
>JAQGCC010000650.1:0-32573 GCA_034698905.1 Xestoiulus laeticollis
GAAGAGAGGGGGGGGGTTTAAAAATGTGACGTCAAATTAAAAAATCAAAATGCGCTACTTTAAATAACAAGTTTGATCAAAATATTTTTGCAAATTTCCGTTTTCCATTGCCTTCTGGGGGGAAGGGGGGGGGGGAGGAACCAGAGCTTTGTGACTAAGTGTGACATAGGGGGAGTGGGCACAAAAATCTACCAAAATCACGTGACGTCATTTATGGACATCCCCTTATGTATAAACTGACATATGTATTTCAATGAACAACGAAAAATATGGAGTTTTGTCAAAGTCAATTTAAATTACTTTAAAATTTAAAACTAGTGGTCAATAAAAATCGATAAAGTGTTCATTTAATAACACCATTAAGTAAATCTGTTGAAATTTCTTTTCATCGGTTAAATTCAGACAGAATGGCAATGATGCAAGCGATCGATAATAATAAACATTGTTTAAAACCAGCAAGCATCAGTCAATATTTAGGTTAGCAACACTGGGTAAAGACTTAAAGTCTACAAAACCAAGAAAACGTGTCATCATGAGTAATGGAGTGAATGTTCATATAATGATACATCAATATGTTAATGCATCGTTAATGCATCATTCGCGTGCTAATGTCACCTTATTCGAGCTTATAACTGCCCATTATATTTATCAGAGAATGATACACTTTGCCCTTAGTCATTAATCCTCATTAGGAGTCAATGATAATGTTTGGCAAAACGAATTTGGTAGTGAGACGTTATAAACCTTATTATTCTGGTCAAGTAACACAAGGTTAAAGCTTGGGACTTCTTGGTACTTTTTTAGAAATGAAATTTTCAACTTCCCTAACTTTTCCAGGTGTTTTAAAACAATTTTACCTGACCAAGATCGTGCCACTAAAAACTCAACAAATATATGACACCATGCCTACTAAATTTTTGTCGTGCTTGCTCTAAGGAGAATGGAAATTAAACAATGTTTTCATGTCATTATAAATCTTTTTACAAGTACAAAATAATATTTTTTTAACAAATAGAAGAACAAATACATGCACATGAAATGATGTTAAAATGATTTAACTGATGTAAATGCTGAGTGTGCCATGTCTATTGACTTTTGTGATAACTATTAATTGGCTATGTGAAAAAATGTTGAATTTGTATCAAATTTCCCTGACTTTCACATATTAAATCATAGTTCACTGACTAATCCAGGTTTTTAATGTCTGTGGAACAACGTTTTATTTTATTGCTCTCAGAAGTTGTTTTAGAAAGCAATTAAACATTGTTCAGCAAATGACCACCTTGATTTCAAAATTATTGTCATAAAATATTTGTACAGGTACATCAAGTTTTTTTAAAAAACAAAAGTCAATTCTAATTTACGCGTAAAATGAATTAAAAGGGAAATTCCCTATTTCCATATGCTGAGCTTGCCATATGTTTACTGACTTTTGTGATAACTAATAACTGGCTAAGTAAAAACAAATGTGACATTTGTATCAAATTTCCCTGAATTTCAAATAATAAATTTACATTTCCCTGACTAGTCCAGGTTTGCCAGCTGTGCACTGGAACCCTAGATATTCCATATTGCAGTTGCTAAGTGAATGTTACAGACAGTAATAATAATGCCAGTATATAAAAAATATTTCTTAAAAAAAAAATTGCAATATAGTAAATAAAGAAGCAAAGACAAAATGAACACTTACATGCGCCAGCTGATCAAAACGACCAAAAAGCTCGTTGAGAAGTCTGACAAGTTCTTGGGCAGTGCACTGCGACGCCAATACGGTGAAGCCGACAATATCAGCAAACAGAATACTGTAAACAATATCACGACTATTAGAAATAAGAAAACCAGTCTCAAGAGTAGCAGATATTGAAATTTAAAATTCATGGGTTTGCTTTCATGTGACGACCTCGACAAACACTGCGTATGACGATTCGCAATTTAACTTTAAAGGAGGATTTATGCTAGCAGCACAAATGCATGTTGATGCAATCAATAAATAACGTGTTTTCCAGAAATGCGACGATCAATATTGAGCGCGAAAACAAGCCTCAGAAAACAACAGTTTCTGTGGCATTGTGAAGTGATCACATGGTCCACTGAAAACATTTAACTGGTTCTACGTTTCGAACGAAAACCGAGCTAAAAACCTTGAAAATAAGAAGGGTTTTGCAATTCTTACTTTGCAGCCACTATTTATCCTAACATCTTTTTTTTGCTGAATTTGAATTGCTAGACTCAAATGTTAAAATGCAGCATTTTAAAGAAATTAATATACTCGGTGCCAAAGAAATGTACCCTTCCAGGGATGCATGTTTAACAAAATTAAATATAATTTGTTTAAGTGTTTTACATGCACGATGAATTTTGGAGCAATACAATTCCATTATAACAATTTGTGTAACAACCAGTGTGTGCCCTCTCTTTTGAATTTTTTTCAATGACAACAATACAATGTACCTAATAGAGTGACCAAGTTCAATCAGCAGTTAGGTCAGTGATAGCAATAGAAGAATTCTCAGGTATAGTGATCACCTCTATGACCTCTATACAGTAAAATTGTGGGTGGTCAATTTTAACAAGTTTTACTGAACCCTGAATTTAAATAAGTTGCATACATGTTTGATTGTATATATGTCCAAAATCAGAAATCTGAAAACTTTGAACGTTAAATAGTTCATGTGAATGCACTTTACAATGGTACATTGCATTGCAGGTGGAAGAATACATTGTTTTCTGATCACAATAATGCAAAGAAGTGCATTGTTTATTTGCAATCACATTTTCAGATTCACAAAATATAGAGTTTTTCTTAAATAATGCTTACATCTTTCTGTTAAATATTTTTACTTTAATAATCTGATTGTTTCCTTTATTCACCATTCCATGAGTTGGCATTATTAATAAAATGTGAATTTTTGCTTTTAAAAACAACTGATCCTCTAAAAAGTTCCATTCATTTTGCGTGTAGTTCAACTAATTATATAATTCCTAAAAAACAAAGCTGGTGGATCTATACTGTATTTAATCTATTCTTCAAAATCAGACTTGATGCATTTCACGTTGTGCTTGATAGACTATAAATAAAAGCTTACATTCTCAGTTAAAATGTAATTAAATCGATACATCAGTTTTTTTTTATTTTGGGGACAAGGAAAATGCGGGATCCCACTCTTGTTTTAAGATATTTTATTCTACGATGAAGTTAAATAAGATTTTAAGCTTGCTTTCAGCACAGCTCGAATCGAACAAAAGCTTCTCCGTGTTTAATAAAACTCTTAGTATCTTATATACCACGAGGCTGAATAAATCTAAATAAGATGTCATGAAGTACAAGAGCATATAGGCTGCAATTTCCTGTTTTGTTCTGTTTCACGACACAGTTTACTCAATTTTACAACTACGAACATATAAATGCTTAGCACCCAACACCTAGACCAAAATAAACATTTGAAAATCTTCAACAGCATCCAAGAAACTGGTGCTATAAGGACTACAACGATCTTGAGTCCTCCATTTAATTTATTCCAACTGCTGAGCTTACAAATAAAACATAGATTTCAGTATGGCTTAGGGAATTCAAATAATGGATTTTATGCATAATATTATCCAAAAAGTTCCCCATTTTGTTTTTATTTCACCTGCCATTTTTACATTTTTCTACTTTTTTTCATATGTAGCTACCATGTTTCATTGGCCAATGGGCAATAATGTCCATCCTGTCCTTTCCTTTATGGCTAATTGGCTATTTTCTTCTTTTTTTTTTTTGCAATTCTGATAAAATGTCCCTAAGCTCGCCCACTGGATCATGATTGGAGTATCCTTACTGCGACATTTAGAAGGGATGTAATTAAATTAAGGGTTGTTGCGATTCATTAATCACAAAGTTGAGCTATTCTAATGTGATTATATCGTTTACATAAAGAAGGCAATTGAAAAAGCTCGTCGAAAGCAACGCGTTGCCTTCGAAACGGCTCTGCAATTATTATGAAATCAATGAAATCTTCATTAATTTTAACCGCCCGTCCACACACTTCATTAGAAAATTAGGGTTGAGGAACAAGAGAATCAAAAATGAAAGGAAAATCAATCGAGGCATGCAGCTACTGTCGACCGAAAGAGTAAGAATATAGCATGGAAACGTGCAAGATTTTCTAGGTTTCTACAAGGAAATGAATTTTTATACAGTATAGAACTTGTATAAAACATACTCTTGTGACCAGTGGAAAACAAGCTTTAATACAGGATATGGTTTTAGACAGTATCATCTGCAGACATGCTATACAGCAGTAAAATAGAGAATTTTCCCCTTTTTCAATATTAGATGAGACTAGTTATTGGGCATCTCCCTGCCTGTTGCCTTTGGTAGTAATTGTGTAGACCTACATGTATATCAGAAAAATTGCAGGGTAAAGGTTCAACGAACATTTTATGCTTTTAAAGAGGATATTCTTTTGCACAGGATGTTTTTAGACAAGTTATACTAAATGGTTATATCGAGTCAAAAATATGCAGAGTTCAGACTGAGGTATGAGACTTCAATTCAATTTCTTACCCTGCAGTCAGCATGTAGTATATGCCATGTGGCAGGGGGCAAAGTGCCAGAATTTTTCAACTTCACTCTTAGCCATTAAATATGTGAAATGTTCCTATTATTTTTAAGAATTCTGAATCGAACCTTGCCATTTCACTGCAATCTTTTGCATTTAATCAAAATTGTGAAATATTTCCTTGTACAGTTTCTTCATAAATCAACATATTGGATAAAATATATAATAAAGGCGAATCTTACAGATTCAATGATCAACTCACCTGACATTTTCGTGCTTCTGAATATAAATTTTGTGAAATTGCTGTTCTCGAGGGGAAATAATATCTTCCTTCATTTCCATAGCGACATGCTGTGGCAAGACAGAAAGCAGCAGCCTCTCCTAATATATAAAAAAAAACATCAGTGTGTGAAAGAGAAAAATGGCAGTCTCTACTGGGTATCTTTAATAAAACAAATACAAATTAAATTTATATGATAAATGTTGATAGATATGTTTATCTAAAAATATATACAACAAATATCGATTAACATGCTACTTAAATTAAAATATGTTATAGTCATGAACATTTAAAAAGTATTCAGAGGACGTTATGCAAATTATAGGAATTATATTTATACATGTACTTGTACATCGTGTGAAATGAATACAAGTATAAGTAGTATTATTAATCCTAATTTTTTGAAGGAATACAACCTAGAAATGACACTTAATCATAGTTTATAAAAAAGAGATTTGCATATTTGCATGTTGGTGTTGTTCTAAATTAACTTTTCAACATTTGTAAACGTCTGGCAAATATACCTTTATTACTTTTTGCAATCATTAAAAATACCAAATTTAGTCTTGTCGAAATAATGTATTTCTGCATACAGCTGTAGTTCTGTTAAAAATATACATGTACATGTATACAGGGTGATCCAAAAGTCAATGACATCCCACTTTTTTTTCTTAAATGTAAATTCTGTTAATGC
Source organism: Xestoiulus laeticollis (assembly GCA_034698905.1). Lineage (NCBI taxonomy): Eukaryota > Metazoa > Arthropoda > Diplopoda > Julida > Julidae > Xestoiulus > Xestoiulus laeticollis. Next base: position 5,516 of record JAQGCC010000650.1, read on the forward strand.
GGTTAAACCAGAAATAATGTGTGATCTATTCACTCATGTTGTTAGATTTTAATTATACGGTCATCTTTTCACGGAAGCCCAAATTATAACTTTTTAGCCGTAACACTTAGGACAAAATGTCAAATTTCAAAAAGGAAGAGAATGGTCTTTTCGTATGAAATCCACTTTTTTCGTCTTCATTTGCAATTACTTAGTTGTTACAATGCTTTTGAGAACAGAGAGAAAATGGAAATGGTAGCTAACGCTGCAGCTCATGCAGTTGTGCACTGCAGGTGTGGTGTACGTGGTGGCACTGAATTTTGGACCACCCTGCATGTAGGCCTATAGTTGTTTTTAGGATTGCTGTTGCAATTGTTTGTTGAATGCTATTAAAGTATTTATACAATGTTGTATAAATATTATGACACTAGGGAAATTAATGTAAGCAGCATTAATCCTGGTTTTTTAAAAAGATATAACCTCAAAAAAGGCATTAATGGTTGATGTAAAAGGAATAAGCTAAAAAAACGGACAATAATGGCATTTGTAATATTTGAAAATGTCGTCGTTTATCTAAATTATTCATTTCAACATTGGTTAGAATTTCCCAGCATTATACCCGAGTTACTTTTCGAGATCATTAAAACTACCAAATTTAGTCTTGTGTTAATAGAGTTATGCATATAACTGCATTTTCTTTGGAATTGCTCTTGCAAATGATTTTCCATGCCTTAAGGCAAATACAGAACTTTTTTTCCAAAGACAACGATATACCAAACTAATGATGGGCTTTCTCAAAATGCTTTATTGAACAAGTTTGACTGCATGACTAACGAGCTAAACAATGCGCCATATGATAATTATATTAACACAACTCTGAAATATTACATTAATTTCGTACTTTTGCCCAGAGCTACAGAACCGAAAAATACAAAAAATTGCTGTTTTGATTTTGACTGGCCTTAAAGAAGCCATTGATCCAGGTAACAAGATCAAAAAAAGACTGACACATACACACGTATATGTGCCAACGATGGAATGCCAATTCAAAATACTTTAAGTATAGTTCAAATATAATCTCGAACATCTGGTCTAAAAAACTGAAGGATTTTGTAGGCATGCAAGCTGCCACGTTTCAAAGAGTATGTATCCAGGGATGTTATCTGCCGATTCCCTTAAAGGTCTTAACTATTCCCAGCAGCATTGTTGATGAGCCTTATTTATATATTCGCTCACGTTGCTCGTCTCTATATTAGGTCTGACGCAGAAATGGCTGAGAACCCATCCATTTATTATGATCCAAAAGCTCTGCTTTGTGGACAATTTATCGAGCTCATCTAAAGCCAATTGTGCCATGCAAGTGTACGATAAGGTCGACATGACCGCTTCGCACCCAATGAACAATATTGCGTCCAGCACTGCAAATGACCATTTAAAGAGCATTTGACAGGAGTACTGTATTAATTACCTTTCTACTATTGAACATGATGTACTGACATGTACTGACTAAAGCTGAAGAGCGCGTGTTGCAATAATTACTGGCAAAGGTACAATTCAAAAACCAACAAATTCTAAATGTCTCAAGAAAGCTCGAGATTCGTATAATAATGTTAATGAAAACAATGATTGCTAAGCAAAAAAACTGAGCAGGGTATGGTTTATTTTAAATGATGAATGCCCTATAGCATTGCAAATGGAACAAAATAAATTTCATTTTCCAATACAGCTCATGTAAACAGACAAACTGATTTCATCTAATTTTACCATCAACGAACATTAAAGAACGAGAAATTAAATTTGAGAAAGATCAATGGAAATAAAATACACTTTGACAGCTGCAGTAAGGTACTTAAAACTTTATTTTTAGGGAATCATGAAAAGTAGTACTGGAATTTCCAAAGTTTTTTTTTAAAATTAACTGCATATTGAAATTGGCGAAATCCCGGTTTATCCATAAACATTTTTTATGAAAATAACTCGTTTAGCAAAACAACAAAAAAAAACATTTACAGGGTTCCCATAAAATAATTCATAACTAACCTGGCTATTCCGTTTTTTTCTACAGTACCTGTATTTTAAAATAATTTTACTTAACCATCTTAATCTATGAAAATTCAAAAAATATAAAAAAATTAATGTCTAATAACTTCTGCCTTTTAGCTAAATAGTAACTTATTTAAAACACAATTTACAATATTTAGCAACTGATCAACTTGAAATTACAGAAGTTACTAGTCATATCTGAATTAAAAATCGCATCTAATTAAACTTAGTTTATAATTAGGTGGTATATTAGGTGGTTGCAAAAATATTTTTAACTAGCCTACAATTCATAATATTGTTACCTATTTCTATATATGGTCACCTCTTCACTTTTTTATCGAAATTAATATCTGGCAACATGTGAAAGCATACGTAATAAATAATATTATATTTTGAATCTACCTTTTTCTAAATAAATCGATTTTCTTAACTTTTCCCCATCAAATCCAGACCCATTCAATCTCCCTGACATTTCCAGGTTTGTGGGAACCCTTATTTATCCAGTTTCTTTACTTGATGCCACATCAGATACATTTTTCGTCAAATATGAATCACTTTTCGGACACGCCTCATGTCAACAAATCGCCAAGCGCATATGCCCAGTTTTAGAATGCTACATTATTGCGTTTTATATGCTGGCAAATGCAATAAAATACTAGAGATGGGCTGCTATCCGGCCTTATCTCTAGTTGTCTTGCCTACCACATCCATTTCGGAAATAAAATGGGATATGGCCGGCTAACTTAAGCATTGCATTTCCATTTTTGAACAATGTTGTACCATAAGTTTGTCAGTATAGCCATCCATATATTTTGTTTCGATAAGATATGCCAATGCACACACAGATCTTTGCCACATGTCCTTAATGTCTTAACGTTGTTATTATCCAAGAATACAGGGAATAAGTTGGTCACAAGCTCTGGCATCTTGGAACCCATTTTTACTTGTGGTGATCGATCATTCCCGATAAGATGGCTTCTCCATTCTCCAATATCAATCTCGCTTTATTAGCCCACATTAATTCATTTAAGGTCTTCATCAACCATTAATTGTTTTTGACAGTTATTAATCAAAGAGCTGATCACGTCTGTTTTGCCTTGCCATTGAAGTGTGGGGAAGGAATCGAAGCATGTGGTTCCTAACTTCTTTCTAACATTCTCATCAAGCTCAATTAATCAAAAGAGAGGGTCAGATGGACAATCTTGATCAAATCTCTCACTCGGTTTATTTACTAATGAGAAAACAATCATACTCAGTCATACTGAAAGTTAACGCGCAACTTATATTCTTATATGTTTTTGTAAATATGTACGTGCCATATATGTCCATCCCACTGCACGTCTGTAAATCAAGAATTGGATTTATCTCTTTTTTTCAAGAGAAAACACTGGATCGATGCATTACCCAAATAATGCAATACATGACTACAAATGCATACATAGTATATGTGCATTAGTAAATTGCAGCACGTTGAACATATTACGATATTAGCAAGTGCTTATTACCGTTATTTCATATATTACCACAAAAAAAGCTCATAAATCATACGGAAATATTTAGATAATATTGTGATTAACCTTATACAAAAATATAGCATGCCCTGGTCGAAATAAATATACTGACATCAGTAAAATCTTACTGATATCAGTAAATTTTATAGTGATATTGTTATTCACAAACTGATAACAGTCTGAGCTATACTTATATCAGTACATTTTATAGTGAAATTAGTATACACAAATCGATAACAATCTGAGCTATACTTATATCAGTAAATGTTATAGTGATATTAGTATACACAAACTGATAACAGTCTGAGCTAGTGACATCAGTAAGTAAATAGGTAATGTTTGACTTGTGCCAGTATAACCCATACCAATATCTATGATCTAGACTTACATCAGTATAGTAATACTGATATTGGTTAGTTATACTGGTATCAAAACACCATAGTGACATCAGTAGACAATGTTTAACTGATGCCATAGTATACCAATATCAATATCAGTGTAAATTAAAGTTTCATAATTATACTACTCTGATAAATCTAAACTGTTTAACTGACACCAGTGCAATATTATATTGATATCATTGTCCCAATTATCAGTATAAAACTGATTATTGGTATCAGTATGTTTATTTTTCCCAGGGTGCAGTGACAAAACAAATACCGATAAGAATTTCATTGGAAAATATTTTTTCTAGGATAGTGAACAATAATGATTTGCAAATTTATTTTGAAGTGGTTGAAAACAAATTTCTTACCAGTTTTTCGTTCTCATCTTCCATCTCCAATCTCGCACCAATGCAGTTCCTAGTATCCAGAAACACTTTCCTTTGCGCATGCTCCATCAAATTGTGAACGAACATTCCTGCCACGTTTACACTCAAGAAGATAAAGACATTGGCCAAGAGCTGCAAAGAAAAAATAGACAGAGAATATAATAAATTAAATAAATCAGTAGCAGTCTGGCATGCATAAAAATGTAAATGTATGGGCAAGTGAAATGCTGCGGAACAGGTTTTCGAAGAAGTTTGATAGTGAATAATTCCACAAGATAAATGATATTTCTTATCAAGATTTCCGGTAGCTTATAAGATTTCTCGGAACCTCTTGTCAAGCTCAATGAGTTTTAAACCAATGCATCGCATTGTATTGCTGTGAAAAATTGCTTATCTCGTATTCTCAGCATTATAACCTACATGTAGTTATCATCCAAATTTCGTAGAATTGCATCTAATAATTACTATGCACTGATGCATTGAAAAAACATCTTAAAGTACCGTACTTTAAATAAATAAAGTTAAGTTTTCAAAATGCTTCTCTCATTTTCACTTAAGGGATCGGTGTGAATATGAAACATTGACTAATCAACTTCTATTAAATATTTATCTGCATTGTGCAACTAAAATTAGAAAACATATTCGCTCTAGTAGATTTTCCAGTTCAATATGCAGATATGCCCACGCTTCATTTTCCAGAAATGTTCATTTAAAATGCTTGATTCTACTTGAGGAAATCTTATTTGATTAAGACTACTTATCAAACGAGATTAAACTGAGCATAAACTAGTTGCCTCCATAAAAAAAATCAAAATAAAAATGCTTTTCAAACCAAAAAATGGTTCATTTTCGTTGTGAATTTATTTATCGTACCATAACATACAACTTGAAATTTTCAAGAATTCTAGGGTCGAGCAAAAATAAAGTAAACCATAGCCAGATATGGTTTACAGCACTAAATTTAAACACGTTTTCACCTACTGGCACATTATTTCTACGCGATATTTACACGTTTGTATTATTTTTGTAACCAGCTGCAACCCATTTCATAATATTTATGAAAACTGCAGTTTCTGTACATAGACCTTGACATCTGGGATATGTTGTGAACAAGGTGCCTGAGATAACACGTTGCTAAATGAGCGTCAATTGGCAATAATATTTACACGGTTCATCATTCAACGCCAAAGGGAAGCACACGTGAGTGACCAAATCTATAGAACTGATTAATAAGAATATTCATGGCCAATCAGTTCGCATACACATGATTCCAGATGTAGGATGCAAATTTCGGTTTAAACGTTTATGCAATTCACGACTACATAACTGTGCAACAGCTTCTCATTAATACAGACAGCGTAATCGATATGTTATTGCTATTAATTAAAATCAGCAATTAGGTACATCTTAGTGGATTGCAAATAATGACGAATGACTACTCCTTATAATTAAGATGTATGAAATACAGCGTTGGAGTCTGACAAATTCTTTTTTAAAATAGCACTGTAAATTAAAAATAAATTTGATATAACTTTATTGTCTGATAATGCCTTCAACATTCCTCCCAAAATATACTTATAACTTTAAAAGTTAAAACTTAATTGGCTCCCCAGAACGGAAATTTTAAATTTCATAAACGTTTTAAGCTTTTAAAGCAATTTGTAATACATTTGAAGCACAAAGTAAAACAGCCCATTGAAATAAACCCTTTAGAGCAACGGTCGGGGAACTTTTTTAACCATTACCCCAAAATATTTTTACGTAAGTCGATATTACCCCCCCTCCCTCCCCCCATTCTGAAAAGAAAACAATCAATGTAAATTTTAAATAAACATTATTTATTGAATTAATTTACATTTACATATTTATAAAAAAGTTTGTAAACATACTAACAAGTTTATGAAATAGCAATTTAAATATTAGAAAAATGTCCCTATTACCCAAAAAAAATTCATTTTTACCCCATTTGGGGTAATTTACCCCGGTTCCCCGACCGCTGCTTTAGAGCTATAGTGGCAACATTTAATAAAGTTTGGATATTTGTTTTCATTGTTCATTAAATGTATATATGTGAGAATGTTCAAGGTTGATTGAAGTAATAATATATATATGGTAAAAAACCTGGTTTGTGGATAGTTTTCTATAAGTTTTTTACCATATATAAATGTATATATATAACTAGTGAACTAATTGAAATTTAGGTATATAGTTAGTCCACAGATGGCAGTGTGAGAATGACATCTGAAAACGTCACTTGTTTATCCATGTTGTTTATCTGCTGCTGATATAGGCAGCCCTCTCAAGCCCACCTAATGCAATAGTGAAGACAGTCTTGACAGACTTCATTAATTGGATTTAATAGAAATGCATGTGACACTTCCGTTTACATCTGAAATATATTCACATCAAGATCTATTCTTAAAAATGTGACACTAAGATCTTGCATTGGCTGTGCTCAATGAATCAGTTCAGGCAGAAATAATTCATGATGGACTGTAATTACATAAAAATCTCATAAATTAATCATAAGTTGGGAAATGGCATCTGTGCACTAGCTGTTGGTAGTAAAAATGTTAATAACCCATAATGCTTATGCAGGTCAATGCATTGGTACTAAAACTACTATATATATACTATAGCTCCCAACTGATGAGTTATGTATTAAACATTGGAATATATACTGATATCAAGAATCAAGATTGTTATAACTCGACACACTTAGTAATCCGACACTTTTTGAAGATGAGAAATTTTATTTTCTGTAATATATCACTGCTTGAATTTCTGCCAGTTGAACTATAAATTATACTTTGTTGATTTAATGTTACAAAATAAACGAGCGTTACATTTTTTAAGCCAAACAACATGCAATTGGTAGGCTATAAGAACACACAATCAATAATACAGTGTACAAGTATCCGCAATCTATTCCGATAATCCGACGTTTTTTGATAATACGACAATGCTTTGGGTCGGATTACCAAGACTGCACTGTATGCAGCTGCAAATTTAAATGAAATAATTTTAAAAAAAAAGTTTATTTTGTAAAACAATGCCACGATACTTGTATGTTGTAACTGATTTCAATTTGAATATAAAAATGAATTTTCCAGGATTTTATTTTTGCAAGTGAATAATGGATTCTACTATCATGCAATTTCAAAGAAAGGGCTCGAAACTAATACATTTATTGAAAAGTAAATGAAACATTTCTGGATGGTTTTCCGATTTTTTGATTTCAGTTCTTTGCCATCGTGTATTGAATAAAATATTTCCATTAAAGAGGTTCTTTCAATAAATTCTAGATGGCCTACACAATTTCCAGAAGATTTCATGCAGAAAAAAACGTGTGCCAAATCCTAGTCTGAAACCTTGCTTTTGGATATGCGGCATGGCTACGAATGGGAAATACAGCATTTTGTTTGCTTTAGTAATCATATGGAACGAAGACTGAAAATCAGGGTTGTGAACACAATACATGGAAATGCCCACTACAATGTCGAGTACATTGCTGCCGGTTATATAATAACAGTGCACAGAATCATCAGATTCCATTTTTAAACAAAAGGACCATATGGTCGCATTTAATTTCACTGGCATCAACCAAATAATTTCAACAAATGGTTTCACACTTTATAGCTTCTGAAATGCATGTTCTCACTTTCAACCATAAAATTACATCGAACTGAGAAATAAAACAAATTAGATTTGATTTTAAACATCAAATTTCTGAGAACACAATCAGAATTCGAAAATTGCTATCTTGCATCTTAAAGAAGCCCTATACTGCTGAAACCACAGTTTTATAAACATCATCATCATGTCTTCTTGAAAAATTTCTCAGCAGCTCATATATTAAGAGTAGTCCAAAATGCAAAATTATATAGAACGTTTAGCTGAATTATTTACAGTCTGAACAAATTTTCAAGAAATCTACCTAAACTACCATAATACTTGTCTAGTTTGCAGCAGTGTGGCTTTTAATGATTTAATGTATATTAGTTTGCATATAGTTGACTCCATTGCTTTTAATATTAAAAAGATAATGTCTCATATATCACTGCACCGCAGGTTGGCATCCGAAATAAATTAATTGTGAAAATGTAGCTGATGTTAATTAGACAATATTTACAAATGAATAACCCTGCAGAAATTCTAACGCTTCTGAGAGTTTCAATGTGACATTGCTTTATTAAAATTTCAACTTATCGCCTACCATTATATTAATATCTTTACCGTGTTACACTACCGGGATGAAATTTACATGCTTTACGCGAGTGATTACTGTTATCTGCAATATGCATACTGATGGTTGGTGTACTAGCTCATATACAATGCAAATTAGCAAGTTTGCATAGCCCGTGAGAAGGATATGCATTTCATGAATGTGATTTTTCAACCATGGCATTTTACTTTGTTCTGTACCTGAAGGATCAACAATTTTAAAAAACGCTTTTAATATTTTAATTACAACAAACGTGTATTTAACAATACTTTAATAAGTGAATGTAATACTTTCCATCTTAACAAATGAGCCTATACATGTAAATAAATTAAATTTGAGAAACATAACATGTTTTATAATAATTCAGTGGAAAATGTATTCAAATACACTTAAATATCAATCTATAATGGCTCATATAAAAAGTAGGAAATATACATGTAGTTATAGTGACCAAATTTTGTAAATTTTTTGGGTGGTCACTTAACATGTATTACTGTATTTAAGAATTTGGTCATTTTCTATAGTAATTTTCTAAATATAGTGTATACCCAAACAAAAAAGATCTATTAAAATTCTGTAGGATTCACCCGGCTGATCATCTGCAGAATTATGGGGAATTTTTCTGCAAATTCAAATATGTTGCATTTCTTCAGAATCGAAAAAGAATGGATTATTATGCATTTCTACCGAAACTAAAATTGAAAACTTGTTAAAAAAATTGTTAGAGAAATTCTTATAGCTTGCACTTGGCATCATACATGTCCATATATATGATACCTTATACAGTATAATGATATATTTATACAATGTACATGTATATTGAAAACTAACTGAAGAAAGGGAAATGCAATAGACACCTTTCATCATGTAAATTTCTGCATATGCATTTCTGCAAAAAATTCTGCAGAATTATGGTGAAAAGTTATATCCAATGTTTTCTGTTTTAAGAATTCTGCATAATAGTTTATGTAGAAAATACCCTGTGATATTACTCTGGTCACTTTCAGCTCATTATTTTTGTATGGGTAAATACGACTCTTTGTATCGTTCTGTTTATACACTATATGAATTAAAGTTTGTTACATGCTCATTTTACTTGTTTCAAATGCAAAATAAGGATAAATCAATGGTTGAGAGTTAACTTTCCCGATAGGATGCACTGATACGTTTCTGCCTTTTATCTCAAATTTGTCACAGCTCAAGCATAAATCCTTACATTACAAATATATTTTATTTACTTTCAACGTCTTCGCTTTTTACAAACATCAATTTTTCTTCCTTTTGTTTAATGTGAAAGAGGATCGGTTTTTTTCCCTATCGGAAATCTCTTTGGAGAATTTAGAACAGGGAAGGTTAGACAAACCATATTTGTGCCGGCATCGATGAACAAAAACTCAAAGTTTTATGCAAATGATCCAGCTGCATGAAATTAAATTTGATCAATCGTGCAATTCTATAGAGTATTTCGCCATATCAGAGCATGATAGTGCAATAATAAATTCATGAAGATGTCTATTTCATTTCCACGACAATATTTAAAAGAGTCGCAGTTTTATACTTAGGATAGGTTGGAAATACAATGTATTAATAAAATATGAAATTCATCCTTCAAACTAATAGATATGGTTATAAATAATTCCACTCTCGCTATATTAATTAATTTCGCATCAAATGGGCGCAAGCGGATACAACTTAGTGACGATGCATTGAAATATGACATTTAAATCTAGCTTTAAAAGCAATGGAAATTGTTTCAGGCATTCTTACTGCCCACATACGAGTTTACAACAAAGCTTGGAAGGCTAACCTATTAAAAAGTCGATATAATGAATATGCAGTAATACTTATATAGTTACATTTTAAAATAGTAAAACATGCTATATTTTAACGCACTACTTAAAATTAACAAAAATAAGCTAGCTTAGTAGCAAAATTAAAAAGGATGCTTGAAAATTAAACTTGGAAAGTTTTTAAAACCATGCAAAATGAATACAGATGCAAACAATTATTTGTGAAATTCCGTGTAGTTGATAATGTTAGTTTTCGAAACAATTGACTACCACTGCAATTTTGCTGCATATACATATACACAAGTATATATAGTTCCAACAAAAACGAAATTTTAAACTGGCCTGACTTATTCCAGTTTTTAAAACAATTCCCCTAACCTAGAGACTCAAATTACACTGTTATACAAATAAATGATCACCTCATTTCATTGTCATATCTCAATTTATTACAACTAATTAAAATAAGTCTTTATTTATAAGAATAGCGAATATTGTGTTATTAAATAGTTCTACTACAATATCGGAACAATATATAGAAGCCTAAATACAAATTATTTTTAAGAAAAGAACATGTGAGACACACAAATTATTTTGTAAAAAAACATGTGAGGAACTGATGTCGATATTTATTTACATTAAATAATGTTATAAATTCTATAGATTTCCCATTCCTATTGATGCATGGCTGACTTAATGTGCCATCTTGATTTTTTGGATAATTAATAACTGACATTGTGTTGAATTTTCAATGAAGTTTACAAAATGTATCCAATTTTCCTGACTACAGAGCGTATTCCAAATCTATTCAATTTTCCAGACTATCCCAGGTCAATCCCATTATCCTGACATTTCCAGGTTTTCCAGCTCTGATCGGAACCCTGTATTAGGTCCTTTGAAATTCAACATAGTATGCATTGAATCTCGCATATTGCACCTAGCCTGGAATAATATGATAAAGTCCTTATTCAAACTGGCGTAGTCAAATTTCTAGAGATTCGTGGCATCAATGTCATATCTACGTACTTAAATCAGTTTTCAAAATATACTGTCGACAGATTTCTAACTTAGCAATGTGATCCCTTGGCACATATCTCACAAAAGGCATATAGAGAGAGCTAGATGCAAAAATGTCCTCATTAATAACGTCACGCTTTCTAACATAGAACAGACGATGTATTTTTCCCTTTAAGATATCCAATTTATTAAAATATATTGTTTGTGACCTATACCAGCGGAAATGTGCTTTACGAATAAGTGTATATACAGTAACCTATTTAATTTATTTTGCTACAAGTACGTATACTGCAAAAGAACAAACAACGAATTGGACACATGCTAAAACGAATTTGTGTAAAGTGCACATATATACAGCAACACTATCTTTATAAAGCAATTTCCCGGGAACCCTTCATATTTGCATGTTGTATAATTGATTGAACAAACATGTATGGGGCTTACTACAAGCAATATATAGCATACACACGATCTAATTTCCCTAAGGCCAATTCCCCCATAGAGATTTCTAGAAACAATATACACTTATTGCAATATTGCTGAAGAGATTTAATGAAAATGGGCCTACACCAGTGCTGAACGAAAATGAAACTAAACAAATGTCAGCTAAAAAATAAATGAGAAAAAAAAACCAGCTAATTTATCAAGGGATATATTTATAAGTTGTGAGTCTCATTGATGGTAAATATCTAATGTAAGTTTAAGACCTGTGATGCATAATTTAATTAAGCGATGCACGTGTTGATTATGAATAGAAATTGTGGTTAAAACTTTGCAAGTTATCAACAACCTTTCATTAATTTCGAGAAAAAAAACACATTTTTATATTAATCGATACCTTGCAATAACATTTTGAAAATGTAAGTTTTGTACTGTAGTGGGATACATTTTGTATACATGTACGTGTACAAGTAGAGTGTAATGAGTTTTAAGTTATATTTACTAATAGAAATTTGACTATACACGACAGTGTTGAATATGGTTAACACAAAAATGACATTAAACTCCCCTGACTTTTTCAGTTTTTTAAAAAAAATTTCCTGACCATCTTGATGATTTAAACTTTGAAAATATGAAAATATTGAAAATATGAGCTTTAATTCTCTTATTAAAAATAGATAATTGTAAAAAAACAAGTTAAAGAGCTCAGGAAATGGCCATCTTGAATTCAACTTTATGTACAATTAAGTAGACAAAAATATATATTTTGTTGGCTAAAAACATGTGAAATGTTGTTTTTGTTATATGCATTTACATGTATGTAAATTATTTACTGTAAAATGAGTAAAATGTGGAATTTAATCCCAATTTCTATGTAACATCAATTGTATGACTTGTGTGCAAATATGTTATAGATGAACTGGAATTTCATAACAAATTCCCCTTTTGCACATCAAATTTCATCAAACATCCTGTTGAACCATAATTACTGTAAAGTTAACACCATTGGTGCTCTTTACAAATCTTGGCAATTGCGAAGATTCTACACATTTTCAATCCTATGCACAAAGGCATAGTTTTCTCAATTACTGCAAGATGCGTTCGTTTAAGGATATATAACGACGTGACACTACAGTGTACGCCCAATAACCTTGATGACATACATCCCAGAAATCGATTCCTGTCAATCCAAAACCATGAATCAATGAATGAAATTTTCTACTTTGGGTACTCCAGACCCTTGACACAAATAACATCCAAAGGAATGGGTGTGGTTGATGCATTTGAAATGGCAATGCCGATTATACCTCTATCAAAAATAACCCCTTCAATTTAACCCACATAATGAACAAATGAGAATACCAGGTTAACTTTCGTTTCAAATCATCTTCGCGATTTTACCCATTGTGCATAATTCAATGCCTCACTTCAGATAACCTAAATTAACTTTATAGCGCAAGACATTCAGACAGGATCCTACAGCGCAACCTAGTAATCACAAGCATTTAGCTATAATTATCGTGCATAATTTCACCACTGCATAAAAGGTGTGGTCACAATAGAAAATGCTTAGAATAGACAAATTCGTAGCAGAAGTGGCGTTTTCACGCGGTGCTTTGTGCTTATTTATGCTTATTCATTTAATGTGATAAGATTTTGTTTCATGCAAACAAGTTGAAAAATCGATAAGAAAGTCATTCATTAATGCGAACAGTTTTTAATGCAAATATTTCACGCCAATTCCTATGGGAATTTCCACTAAAACAGGTCAAGCTTCAGGCCCTGAATCCCCTAAATTTGCGTATAAAACAAACGCGTTTCTATATTAATTAAATTAGTGGAATTTATGGACTACATGTACTGGAGTTACATGTATACATAGAAAATATGAATTCAATAGAAGCCCAACCATTAAAAAAATATATTTTTGGGCATTAAAGAAGAAAGTTCAAGAAGAACATAGCCTTTACATAATATCAGATTTAGTACTTAATTAATTAACGCAATAAACAGCACAAAAAATTCTATACATGAAGAAATTAGCATAACATTTTTTAAAAACCTTATTTTGTACAAACAATGAAACTACATTTAAAAAGTAGGGTATTTTTTATAGCAATTTTAACTTGAATTTCTGAAATATAGTACAATATTGTATACTTATTGCAACTTAAATAAAATATATTCGCTGGATAGAATTCTATTAAAAATATATATTACCGCAATATTAAGTTACAATGCATTACTTGCTTGTGATTATATAGGCTGTTTATTCAAGTATGCATAGGCCTAATCTACACAAGTAAGGTTTATAGTTCTAGCATAATGCCCTAATAAAATATTTTCTTGTTACCAAGTCGTCAAATATTTATAATACTTTATGAAATCATTTCCAGTCTTTTTTTATGGAAATCTCAATTGCGCAGACATATTTAATATTCATATTGCATTTGATCTTTACAAAAGAGTCCACTTGTCTTAGATTATAATTTCATCTTGTGTAGGCTAGCAACCTTTGTATTAAAAGTGGATTCATTATATGAAATGCGGCATGCACAAGTTGAAAAAAAATACGTCAATTGTTATGTGAAATGTCATTAGCATAACAAGTAGGCATATCTAAGAAAGAGCAAGTTTTTAAAGCTCTTCTTAATTTAAAAAGCAATAATAATTAACTCATTATCGTCAAATGTAAGAGCTCTTCATTTCTTGTTTCACAAATAATAAAACACTACATTTACCTGTAGAGCTTGCTTGTCAAGATGAGTTTAATGTAAAAAATAAGAACAAAATCTGTTCAGAATATAATCTACTTTATACAATTGATACATTTAATTAGCATAGATTCTATGCATTACAGAATGTATAAATATTGTAAAACCTGCTAAATGTGCCATCCAAATAACGACCAAATTAGCTCACTATACAGAGAATTTTTATACCATGTATGCACTAAAACTAATTTATGAAAAGTGGTCACTTAACCAGGTTTTACTGCAAATAATATGTACTAGTGTTCAAGTCTAAAACTGATTAAAAATGAATGGATATTTTCCTTTTCAAACGTTTACACATTTTATAGAATTGCATTTAAATTTTCCTAGAACAGACCAAACTTCCTCTAATAAAGAGTACCATTGTATTCCATAAATGAGAAAAAGTATACAAGATGTTCCTTGAATGTACCATTAAGGCCTGGTAAATAAGGTGTGTATGAAATGGGTTGGGGGTTTCATGACCCTTACAGGGTAAGCAATATTAGCAGCAATGTCAATGCAATGATTTGCACAAAGGAGCCATATGGCAAGGGCCCATTTTACTTTAAATTCACAAAAACAAGAGTTTGGCAATGCTTTATCCAATTCCAACCTTGAGTTTTAAAATTTCACAATATTCACTATATTTTCCCAATGCAGACGAAGAACAATATGGGTTGATTTCGCCATATTATGAAGTAAGAATTTTCTTTAAAATCCTGCACAAAAATACAAACGAGTTAACAAATATACATAAGGTAGATAATGATCTAATTAATTTTTCATTACCACTACCTCCATGCAGTTGTTATATATAACAACAATCACATCTTTAAAGTTAGTTACCAAAAACCATAAATATGCTGTGAAAAATATGCTATTGTTTTCTTTAAATATAATGAAACCGGAGCAAAAACTCATCAATTAGCTTGTAAGACATACAATACAAAAACTAATATGTATTTAATGCAATTAGCAGCTAATTTGCACGTTAAAAATTATCATTAAAAATGGCATTTTGTTGTTGTACTTTACATATACGGCAGTATACTCTCACATTTCGTACAAATAATTGTTACTATTATAGAATTATAATTGTAACCCAATGCCTAGTCTTTAGTAGCATTAACGACATTTATTATGAAACCAAAACAAATCGGCACATAAATGTAAAATACCTAGAAAACCCATCCAAGCTGTTAAAAAGACGACGCACTACATTTTTATTATATCACGCTTTTTGCTGGGTATTTTTTCGAGGGTTAAGTAATTATAGGAGCAAGCACATTCCCTCAGATCCAGCAATTGCATTAAAATGGTATTTGCCGTTGGCAAGCTGCCCGCAATTCTGAGACACAGTAGAGATTCTTGTCATTGATTTCAGCTGCAGCAAAAGAGCTAGAATCAAGAAGCGATTCTAAGGGTTCCCCCATTGCAAGCCATTGGGGGAGCTGCGTGGGTGTTCACTATATGTTATTATGTAACTTGCCCTTTAGAGTTTTCAGTACTCGCAAAGGTGCAATCTTAATCCGATTGGATTTAAATAGGGGGTTAAATGGAGACCTTGATGCTGGAAAGGATTACTAGGATACAAGAACTTCTTGTGTGCTTCATACAAATATAAGAAGTTCATAAATGTATAAAATAATAAGCAGTTCGCCATATATAACACGTAGATTTAAAATAGGTTTCTACACCCATACTCAACGAATCTCACTTTAAATCCCACAAGAATCTGGTGACTAAAATTGAAATGACACTGTTGCATAGATATTTTCAAAACATTTATTGAAACATCTTAATAGTATCCGCAAAATAAAGTTAATAATATTCAATGGAAACGAAATTACAAGTATACAATATGGAAAGACAGTCCTAAAGCCTGGTTTATATGTAACGTCTTGTCCTCAGTCTTGCATGATCTTGACTGTTAATTACTGAAGACAAAATATTGTGTGTAAACCAGGCTTAACTTTTTTTCAGTGATTATCAGAGGTCGTCAGTTGTTGTTTTGTCATCATTTTCATGATCATGAAAGACTGACGACAAAACGTTACGTATTGACCAGGGCTTTAGACAAAGTATTGTCTATTGTTTTCTGTTTACTTCAAAATGTCCAAAGGGAATGTTGGAGATCATAAATCAGGTGAGCATTATTTAGAATGTTTTTTTAAGGTTTATAATGTAAATGTGCATAGGTTTATAATGTTTGATAATGATATTTGTACACCAATTGAAATTAAAATAAAAATGATGCTGAATTGCTATGTTATTCCCAATTCAGTCATGTTGGTAATGGAGTGAGAAACTAATGTATTGTCTAATGTTCCCAGTTTACTGCAAAATCTTCAAAATAAATCTTTAAGCTCATAAAGTTGGTGACCATTAATTATATAATTTGAATTCAAACTAATTTGAGTAAATAACGGTATTCATGACATAATTTTATGCTTATACAGCATAACTGATCCTATGACTATATGCTTCATAAACGCATGCACATTTCCACAATTATGACATCCTAAATGATGTGCAGCCATTGCAAATATCGATTTTAGTTTGCAGTTAGAGATACATGTATGTTGTCTTGGAAATGAGCAAATATATGCACATTTACACAAAAAAAACCGATTGCATTCTATGGTATAGCTATATATAAACAGTCTTACACTTATACATTCAAGATGCAGCCAAAGAAATTTCCACCCGCAGCCATAGAAATGAACCAAAAAATTGCTCTTCATCTGGATCCTTAATAGACGTAGACCAAGTTTAGTTTCTGGTGCAGGAAGCAATTCAAGCATCAGGATTCAACAGCAGTGAGCTGTCAGAAGTTGTATCAAAAAATGACTATTTATGAACCTACTTTCCTTCCGGAATTTTCTCTATAGCTTATATCAGCCACGACAACACAACTTATTGAAGGAAATAATTTGAACAGTCTACGAGCTAGTAAGTTTAAAATGTGACGATTCAACAGCTGATTTCCAAGACCACATTGTAAGAAAATGCGGTATTTTCAGTTGCCTAAATGCAGTAAGCGTTTTTGAGACCAGTTAAAAGGAATACGAAAACCATTAAACTGAATTTACAATTTATGTTTATGGAAATGTACTTCTCATTCCGGATAATAGGACCATTGGATCTGGACTAAATGAGCAATGAATATGCCCAAACCACTGTTCGTTGTAAAATACACTACCATATTTTAACAACTACATTTGAAAAGCACTATGAATGTGCAATACTAACGCAATTGTATAGAGAAGGCAAATGCATGCATATTTTATATGCATAAGTAAAAGAGACTTTAATACTGCACGCAAACATGCAAAATGCATGCATGCCTCAAATAGATAAAACAATTATTTTATGCAATTGAAAAAAAAAACAATTACCCTACTAGTTTCTCAACAGTTCACTTCGTTATAGAAATATTCTTAAAACCATATTAACATCGAAAATCACCAGACAGCATGGCTCTAAATTTTCAACTGAAAATAATCCTCTTTCGAGTAGACATGCATTTCCAGGATGATTAAATATCGGTTCATAACACTAAAAGTTTGCATTGATCGATATATCCCCTGCATGGAGCACTGAGACATTTGAAGCTCGGTAAAACAATTACAGTTCAATTTGTTCAATGCTATAAACGAAAACTACTGCGAGGGAATGTGAAGTACCATGAAATGCGCATGGACAACTGCTGTTATTGAATCAGCTCCCATATGGTTATATAATATTGGATATGACATATTTGCTGCTTTAGAGTCTGATGGAATGTTGAAAGCGTTGTAAGATGGCTTGAACATATTCAAGGAAATACGAAAAGCTGACTCCAAAAATGTCAAAGAATCAAACATCTTCATTACTGCATTATATAATGTTCATTACATACATATGCTTTCCTTCATAAAAATGCTCTGTATCGTGACCAGCTGTGTATTGCGTATAGTGACCATGGTGTGTCATCTCTTTTTCAAATTTTCTATTGACAATGCTCCTAATAATGTGACCATGTTTAATCTGCATGAGCAAGAATTCCAGGACAATTGGAAGGGAAAATCCCTTTAAGGATAAAAAATAGCATAATGTGAATCTTATATACAGTGTAGGCTACACTGTATGATTAACCTTCTCGGGTGGTCACCTTTAGCAGGTTTTACTATATATTTTTCAGATCTTCACTATTTCACATTATTGGTTCCAAACAATTGTGTTATAAAGGAAAAGCATAAAATCAAACTTTCTGTCTAACAAATCAATTTTTTAAACTTTATTTCTACTAGAAAACAATTTTTTAAAAATAAATTTAGTTAATGATATTATAAATCTTCATCATCTAAATTGCATAACAAACACTATTACACGTTTTAGTAGCAATGACAACTACGAGCGTACATGAAAATATGATTAGCTATCATCCATATTTGTTTTAATCTAATTAATGCGATATCGTATAGCGCTATGCAAAAGCTTAATAATTGCTTTATTCTGATAGACGGCATTGGAAATTGCATTTTGGAAAAAAAAAAGAAAAAAAAATGACAATTACTTGAACTTTCATGTTTTGTGTACTGTTGCTACAAAATGTGAATATCCACCATAATACCACCACGCATATATGTCACATGCTTATAGGCATATCGAATTCAATTTTATATTTCAGGCATAAACAAAAAAAATAATACGTTTGCTATGGTTCTAATTTGCGTGAAACACACGCGTTTTTGTAAACAGTATGCTTATTTACAGATTCCATAAATAAATATAAGCTGGAACGGGAAGTGCATTCAGAATACTTAACTTTGCATGCACATCCATGTTTAAACTCCATGATGGATTACGGTCATAAGGGAAAACCAAATTTCTAAAGTAATCAATCATTTTCGCACATTGCAGTGTAATTAAAAAAATTTGGTCAAAACCTAACCAGTTCATTTTTTTAAACTTTCGTTTAAGCTATATAAATAAGAACATGTCAATTTGATCGTTAATGAAGTTATTGCGGTTGCACCTGAAAAACTAAACATCGATTTTGTTGAACACAATTTTTTCGTGAATTTTTTTATAACGCTCGTATAAAATGTATACATTTGGGTTACAACACATTACAGATTTAGTGTTCACAATACAGTTCACAGTAAAACCTGAAAAAGTGACCACCCCTGCGTAGTGATCACTTTTCATAAAATGGTTTTAGTGCACATACTTTCCTTCATAAAAATTCTCTGTATAGTGACCACCTATATGCAGTGACCAAATTTGGCCATATATTGGGTGGTCTCTTTTAGCAGGTTTTACTGTAAATGTAAAACGATAAGATAGTGATATTCTTTACGGTTAAATTACACGATTAATTTTACTGACTTGGGTTAATCAGCACTTAATATTATACAGTACCAGTATGCTAATCAATAGTGTTGATAATACAGCCACGAATCAATAAATGACAAAAAAAAACGATTATAAATTTATCATGCATTATCTTTTAATTAGAGCCCTGTTGCTGTAATTCGAACTCATCGGATTACTGTTTATTAAGATTAAACTGTTTGATTATTACTGTAGTCTAGAAGCATTTAATTTATTTTGCAAGTGCTCATTAGAGTGTAGTATCATTTCCATGATAACGTGGTTTGCCAATAATACGTGCAATCCTCTACTGACCTCACTATTAAAGGTGCAAACACAGTAAGTTTTATTCAGCGTAGAGAACATGTACATGTAGATTAAACGAGACTATGCAAAACATGCATTTCTCATTTGATCATTTTAACAACGAAGAGAAAAACACAAACATGTATAATATAACAATCACTATAGTAAATCTGAAGAAAACTGATGAAACCACAGCAGTAGGAAATAAATATAAGCACTTCATTAAAATAGATTTGCTCCCCCCTTACTGTGTGTCATGAAATATTTAGGCAAGTGGTAAACCCCCACCGTTACACGAGCTATGCAAATTAAAATGAGCATAACAATTTTGATAGAAATGCAATGCTAAGCCCGCAAAGGGGAGAAAAATCCATAAAAAAATATTCTGTTGCATAACGATTTCCCAAAAAATGTATCTGTGTCGATGCAATTTTTGACAACAACAAAATGGAAAAAGAGGGCACTATCCCCTGTGCAAATCTCTTTATGAGCCCATGTTTTTCCCGAAAACGTCTACACAACATCCACACGATAGGACAATACGTTATTACTTTCTTTTGTGTTTTATGTGTGAAAAATGCGTGCTTACGCATATGTTATTTGAATGGAATACAATGGAGCTCCACCCAGGTGTTCTGTCATGCCCATCGTATATAGTTTCATGCATAATATATTTTATCCTCAGGAAATGGCAATTTTGTTGTCCCCTAAGTGTATTTTGATGCATATACGAAACTCATAAATTCCTCGTTCATATACATGTACATGTACGTGTAGCATTTTTCGCAAAATGAACCTTAACCAAAATAGCTGCAAGTACTTTCCTAAATTTTAATACTGTATATACGTTTATTGTAAAGCAAACATTGCCTTACGTATAATCCACCTTAATCGCATATAAAATTCAACATTATATTAAAAAGTAAACTTATGTATACAAATGTCAGTTAGCTTCTTGTGTTTATGAACCCCAGAAATGAATTTATTGCAATTTTATATGGCAACTAACAAAACAAAACATATGGTGTAAAGGGAAATGAACTGCTTATATGTGTATATATAATGCATAAATTATATGTGGAAACTGATGTCATACATATGGTCAACGCTTCAAATCTTTCACATGTCTCCCTGTGAATTTTCAAGCACCAATAGTGTTATTGTAAATGCTATTAATGAATATTTACTGTTTCGACTAAATGTTGCAAGATTTCAAAGTAAATTTCAAATAGCAATTTTAGGGTAAAATCGATCTGTGTCTGCTTGTATTCAACAAACTAGAAAAGATAACATTTTTAAAATATCTAATTTCACCTTTTAACCAAAAATCAATGTGGCAACTATTTAAATGGATCAACACGATAGTGCAAAATAGCAATAGTACATCACGATATTTCAAAACAGCAATGGTACAACAAGTTTCCGAAAATAAAAAACCATGCAGTTGCTGTCCCGGAAGTGCTATTCTAAAGACAACTTCTGGATAGAAATGCACACATCAAAGTGAAGCTTCAGTCACCAGATCAATATCCAATATTATACAGGGTTGACTATAATGCATCTAATGATGAATCAATAAGCATATTAATAGTAATATGAGAAAAAATAACATTTCATGTCAAATAAGCTATTCTTGAACAATTATTTTTGAATAAAACTACTATATTGGCATTAACGGCCAAATAGGATCTGTTATAATTGGCACGAGTTTCCCTGGCATGCAATTATCGTCAACTATTGAATTAATAAGATGAGTAACCATGGCAAGATGTATGCATGCAGGCTAACCTGCAAAGATCCCTTCATATAAATAGGAATATACATCTGGAAATTCTCATCTCACAGGTTCAATCTTCTTTTTCTTGATCGAAAACAAGAACATAAACATGTTCACATAACCAATAGATTTAAATAATTCGTTTTAACTGAAGACGTTTGTAGTACAGAGTTATTATTTTATTTTTAAAATCGAGAGTGTATATATATATATATATATCTGTTTCTGCGATGTTTAACTATTCCACACGTCAGCGAATCCAAATATATTTCGCTGATAATAATAAACATACGCTTGCAAATCGCCAAAAATAAATATCGACCAAAAATGCATTAATATCCCATTTGTTACACAAGTGTGTCACCTAATTTTCATATATGCATGGTATATTCGTGACTAAAAGAATCAGGCAAACTGCGAGATTATTCATATTGATAAACAGCTTAATTTCAGAATAAAATTCTAAAGCTTCAAACAGTGTACGACTCGTATCAGCATAACCTACACTGTTAACATTCAAGAGTTAATTCTCACATTTTAAAATTTAAACGAAAGCATTTTGAACAATTTTGAAATATTTCAACTTTGTCACCATTGCTTTTTGGAATTAAAAATGGCTTAATCATTAAATCATTGCAAACTTCTACATTATTCTAAATTTCGTTGGTATATTTACAATTTTGAATGTAGGATGGTCATGAAGTGCATTCAAACGTTTTATTAAATATAGGAAGTCATGTGTGATCTATCCACTGATTTTGATAGATTTTAAATACGGCCATTTTTTTCAGGGAAATCTAAATTATTACTTTTAAGCCGACAAGGTTGGCTTAGTGGTTATGCTCAGCTCCTTGATTTCGGGAGACCCAGGTTCAAACCCCGGTCGGCTATCCTGGTTGTGGTTTTTCGTGGTTTCCCACAACCTCCATTAATCGCCCATATAGGCACATCAAGGCGAATGCCGGGATAGTTCCCCAAAAATTGGCCACGACCGTATACTCTTAATTCCCGTTCAAAATTCTGGCACTTTGCCCCCTGCCCATGGCATACTACATGCTGATTGCAGGGTAAGAAATTGAATTGAATTGAAAAGCCATAATACACTTAACACAAAATGTAAAATTAGAAAAAGGAAACGAATGGTATTTTTTGTATTAAACCAACTCTTTTCTTCTTCATTAGCAATTATTTAAAGACTTTAAATAATTGCCAATGAAGACAAAAAGTTGATTTCATACAAATAGAACCGTCCAGTTCACGACACCAGCTCTTCCCAAACAGTGGGACATCTCTCCATCTTCTAATTTGACATTTTGTCTTAAGTGTATATAGGCTAAAAAAGTTATAATTAAAGTTTTTGTGAAAAAATGGCCGTGGGTAAAATCTAACAACATCAGTGGATAGCTAGAGCATACATGACTTAATTCTTATTGAAAGAATTTTAATATTTATAAGATTTAAGAAAAAAAGAGGGATGGCACTGACTTTGGACCATCCTGTATTGGAACGCAATTTGTGAAAGCATGTGTCGTTTTGTCCCCCTTTGATTTGTGTTATCATTAATTATGCATTAAGAATCCAAAAGTACTGCATAAAGACATACATTATGATTAACGACTTGTTTGTAAATCCGATATTTTTTTTTAAAAAACATCAAAATTTTAAAACTTAATATTAAAGACATCATCATCATTCTGTAGAAATAAACATCTTATATTAAATAACTTTCCAAGCAATATTTATATACGAAAAAAAACCGATAAAATAATTATTTCATGGTATCATTTTTACATTTTATATACAAAAAGTTCAATAATATTTCAGTCTCCATAAATCATTGCTTGTTTCTATACAATTGTGAGTTTAAGATCTGTTCAGATTTATTAGGGTCACTCAACGAGTGTATTTTTCAATAAAATGGATGTTTATCGTGTTTTATTATATAGTAAAGTACATTTACTGTTTCTAGAGTTGCAACTAACATTTTCTAGTAATAAGCTATTTTGCGACCAAAACGACCATTAACTTAACACATGTTTTCTCCTCTTTGAGTTATTAGTAAAGCCTTCTTTGTCTTTGTGACTTACGAGCATGGATAATAATAGACCTAACTACAAAACACAAAAGCATTTTTCGGCTACTAATAATTTACGATGCCCAAAACATTTTCGGTCGCTTTTCATAAGTGGAGTCTTCAGATCAATAGTTGGAGACTACACCACTCCAAGTTTACAAGTATTTCATTTAATAATTCATATTTCGTGAAAGATATAAATCATAAAGCATGCATCCCGTGTTTTTGTGTACATCCTTCAAAACCTTTTTCGCAATTATCCGAATGACAAGGAGAATTTTTCATAAAAGCTTGGAAAAATTGCTTTCACATACCACCGCTTCAATTGGACGTAACATTTTTTCCTGCCTGTACTCACTGAATGGTAAATTGAGCAAAGTGGATCCTTATAAAAACAGGAGAATATGCAACATTGTATGCTTGAATAATTTCTATCATGGAAAAATGTTACGCTGCTAACTGCTTTACGCTGTTTAAACGACATAACAAATGTGGATTCAAAACATAGCCCTTTATATCCGGGACAAAAACAAATTTTATCTATTATATTACAGTATACCCTTTCAATGGCATATACAATATTTACAGGCAACATATTCAATATCACCCATCAGTTTGTTAAAATTATGACATCGACATGCACAAACATGTTACGAAAACAGAATTTATACACGTATAAAATATCTATTATTAGCTCTGGTCACGTTTTCTATCATTAGACTAAATAAAAATCACGTGAATTTCTGGTTGAATAAAATGTCTAAATATAAGTATAGCCTACGCTAAATTTAAAGATAAGAAAAGACTTGATATTTAAGATATTCAGTGGAATTCGCTTATAACGCATATAGGGAACCTAAGAAATGAGATCGTTATATCCGGAATTAAGAAAAATAAATTATACATGTAATAACAATAATATTGTACATTAGTGTACACAGAAATACAAGTTTAAAATTGATTTGCATGTATGTTTTGATAGAAACAAAAATTTTACAGAATAGTAATTCATTAAGCGGTTAAATGGTACAGGTAAATTCGCTGGAAATTAAGTGGAAATTTAATACTTATTTATAAAAAATAGTGAAACTGTTTATCTAAAATTGGAAAAAGTATAAAACTTATTTATACGATGTTTAAAATAACAGTTATTCGATAATAAAAATAAATTTTAAAATTTGTAAAGTTTTATGTTCACGTATTTCTAAATTTCAAAATTTAAACAAATATCAGCATAGTTAGTACAAAATACGAACATTTATTTGCTTTTCGAAAGTTAATATTTCGCTAGTAAAATATTTTTTTTTATATGAGATTTCAGATAGAAATACAACTCAACTTTAAGATTGTAAACGTCATTGTGACGTTATATATGCACTAGAAAATAGAAAAGGGGGAAAAAATCTCAGATAATCGTTAAAGACGAATGAAAGGGCTATTTTTCGTTTCAAAATGGGATCGATATGTCCGGATTACCGTACGTATATATCCGTCATCGTAGTATCCCAACAAAATTACTGTACGTAAGATAACAGACCAACCAAACACATTGCTCAGAATCGTTATACCCGGAATTCGTGATTTAGGTTACATATTTTTTAATAATGAAAGGCTAAAGTCGCCATAGTATATTAAATAACCATGAAATGGACTTTCATATTTATCATAGAACACATGTACAGTATGCAGTTTTCTAGACGCATTTATAGCCTCGACCATAAATGTCTTCCAAAGGAAATAATGTTATTCTGTGATAAGCATGTGGAATTACAGAGTTGAAGTTAAATAAACCTATGCAAACTGCCAGAAACAAGAATAAAACTTCATGGGAATGAATTCAACTTCTATACGTTATTTTATAAGTTTTACTATCAACGTATCATTTCGATTGCAAACTATAAGGTGTTTCCAATTTCCACTTTGACTTGGCTTCCTTATTGATTCGAAGACAAACTGCTGCAGATCTTGGCCAACTTTATGGATATAAGACAGGAGAAATTCGAGAGGTTTAATGTTTTGGAAAGTAATGTCAGTGTCACCATTGTCGACCTGATCACGGTCGAGATTTACTGATCCGATAGATAAACAATATGTCCTCCCGTTTCATACTTGGCCACTTTTGTCTGCATAGGACAAGATGCACCGCAATGCGCCTCAAAACTCCCAATGCCAATCGATTTTCCTTAGAGATGCTCGGCATGTACATAGTCATAGATTTCGCGACTTTTATTCAAATGTCTTATCTTGTTTTCTGTTATAATGGAGTTGATTGTGTGCACATCTATGGACTCGAGGTCTCGATGTTAAAACTTGCCAAAGTGAATAGAACTTTGTTATATTTAACATATTGCAAAACTCTGGAACACTTGATGACTTTAAATATTAATGTCCTACACTACAATGGAGATGCGAGAATGTTATTAAGAATAAAGTATTGCATGCTTTTACTATAATGTTGATTAAATCACTCGTTTTATTGTATTGTTTACAAATATATTAATTTTAAAAGCACGATGCTGCAAGCTAGTGCATTATAGATTAGAATTAATAATGACTCTTATTAATAATGCAACTTATTATTGCTTCATAAATTCATATCACTACATAACATGAAAGTAATTTAATTGAAATTGTTTTATTGCAATGCATGGATCCTGCATAGCCTATATTGCAATATAAACTTATTTTTCTTTACTCATGACCAGTCATTTTAAAACTGTAAGTATGTCATTATTTATGTAGGAAACAATAAACATACCAAAGATTAATATTACAGTTTATAATAAAAAGCATATAAAAAATTAAGTTTATATTACATTATGTTTAAAGTATTATACTGCAAATATTCATCTGTATTTTAAAAAAAATAATTTTTATTCTCCATGAATGTATTAAGCACCAATATGTTGCATTAATTATAAATTAAGATACTTATTATTAGGGGTACTCAAGTTGAGGTTCGTAGTTGTACAATCTCGCACTTTTACGTGATTTACGAAAGTTGTAAATCAC